>OMNZ01063903.1:0-13760 GCA_900303255.1 Lesueurigobius sanzi | reverse complement strand
TTTTCAAAGAAATTTGGATTTCATGCCACTTTTTTTTTTTTTCATCCATCCATTTTCTTCCGCTTTATCCGGGGTCGGGTCGCGGAGGCAACAGTCTGAGCAGAGATGCCCAGACTTCCCGATCCGCGCACACCTCATCCAGCTCTTCCTGGGAGATCGCAAGGCGCTCCCAGACCAGCCTAAAGACCTGGTCTTTCCAGCGTGTCCTGGGTCTTCCCCAGGGCCTCCTCCCAGTGGGACGTGCCTGGAACACCTCTCGAGGGAGGCGACCAGGAGGCATCCGAAACAGATGTCCGAGCCACCTCAGCTGGCTCCTTTCGACGTGGAGGAGTAGCGGCTCTGTTCTGAGCTCCTCCCAGGTGACTGAGCTCCTCACCCTATCCCTAAGGGTGTGCCCAGCCACCCTGCGGAGGAAACTCATTTCGGCCGCTTGTATCCGCGATCTTGTCCTTTCGGTCATGACCCAAATCTCATGACCATAGGTGAGAATAGGAACATAGATCGACCGGTAAATCGAACAATCGGTTACCAATGCATTATTATTATTATTATTATTATTATTATTATTATTATTATATTGGCAATGCATTAGTAATGCAGAACACTTAATGTTGGAAGTTATATATAATATTAATGTAACAAATAACAGTTGCTTTTTCACTCAATGCAAACCAGTTTCTTTACGTAAACTGCAAAAATGTCATCTACATATATCTACGTTTGTGAAATTCTCACGGTACCAGTTTATATCGGGCATCGGTAGATACTCAAACCCCATGTATCGGTATCGGAAGAAAAAAAAACGGATCGGTGCTTCTCTAATTGTATCATTGTATTCCATGTAAAACTCGTAACATACAACCTGGAAAAGTTGTGCTATCTGTGTAACCAAAACAAATGTACAGTGTCACATGATTGATCACAAAAAATCATGGATTTGTCCAGAACGACTCATGCGTGATGTAATTTATATCTGAGGTTTAGAATTCATAAGAGTGAGTGGAGCACCAGGCAACTTGTTTTCATAGCCATTACCTTGTGTGAGAGATGTGACATTTTGGATACATACTACAAAGTTTTCTTATTTTCTACCCGGACTTAAACAATCCACCAAATGCAGTTGTTCTTTAATGCTGTGAGATGGTCTGATAAATGCAGTAGAAAAAAAAACACATGCATGTCTTAGAAAGAGGACAATTGCATCTTTGTGTCGTATGTTGTGCTTCCAGTGCACTTTACGCTCGTTGAGAAGTTTAATCTCTGATTAACCATGATGTCATGCACACACGACCGCGGCCCAGAGACTCCTGCGGCCAATTAGCATGCAGTGTGGCCCAGCTTAATGTAAAGTCCATTACTTAAGATGGCAGCCTGATTGCATTCAGTGCCTTAAGTTTGACCATAAGGCTCTGTGAGGCAGCCCGGGCCACACAGGGGACACTCCAGGGACAAACAGGGGACGCACAGGGGCCTGGTGCTGCAGACAGACTGAGACAAACTTATATAGTGTATATTGTTGTAATGAACTTTAACCACTGCATACAGGTATTTCTTAGTTCCAAGTACTTCCTAGAAAATATATGCCATGATATTTTCTAGGAAGTACTAGAGTAGTATTTTTTGATAACCTTGAGGTTAGAAAGTTTAGTTAAATGCTATGTTTAATAGGACACACTGTAACCCAGTTTATGTCTTTTTTTTTGTTTTGTTTTTTTTTTACTTATTTACAGTAGCTACGCAGCAAATGGGATCTAGGGAACGGGGATCTTGTTGAATAGGGAAGTATAACTACAGGCAATTTTGTGTGAGCTGTTTGTAAGCAGCAAAAAACCTCTTTAAACAGTTTGGCTGAATGTTTTGCATGTCTTTTTAGACATAGGAACCTGACTCGGAGCATACATACACTTGTTTGTTGCTCTTTAGTTTAGATAATGATAATAGGTTGTGTTCAATGCATTGGTCAATATTTGATAGTGATTGGATCCACAAACCTACTATATTATTTATATCACACTTGTTTTGAGTATTGTCTCCACTCGTGGACACCTTTATGAGAAAATCTATGCACCGAAAATCTGCAGTTAATATTGTAATATTATCACAGTCAAAATGGATCTCAAAATTCAAAATCTTACACAGCATGAGTAACATTTCCACATATATTTCCAACATATATTTTTTTGAGAGAATGAAAGTGATCACAGATGGTATCCACCTTATTCTGCCCCGCCCACTTTTGTTGTAAAAGCATTTCCTGTTTTTATTAGCACTTCCTGTGAGCTGAGATTTCCATTGTTGTCAATGGAAGAGAGTGAAGAAAATAAAAAGGGAATCAACAAAAAACTTGTTAAAAAGCTTAAAGTAAATAAGTTTGTGTGGCGGGATGGATGGACGACATGAAAAAAGTCACCTAACATATTTTTTTTGCGATATTATCTCTGCCTTTTTGTTGTGACTCTAATTGGCTAATTGTCTGTGAGGAACTCTAAAGGACCAAAGCTGATGGATATATTTACACAGAGGTTTGTTGTAAATGGTACATGTTTCACCAAAAACAAAAATCAAAGCCAATATCAGCTCAAGTCAGACCTGCAGTTGACCAGAAATACAAAATGGCGGCCCCCATTGCAACTTCCTGAATAAGGTGAATAGACTATGGAGCAGAGATAGTTAGTGTATCAGTCACAGGTGCAGATCGTTAGCGGCCGCTCTGCTCTGGGCAGGTTCAGACACGTCATGATCAGAGACAGAGCAAAATACAGGAGGCTATTTACAGTTATAAGAGTAACGTTATTTATACAAATAGTAGCATACAAATATAAATACTTTAAAAAGTTACTCACATATACTCGAGTAAATGAAATGTGAATGTATACATTATTCATTTAGTTGTCAATTTTGAGATTGTTGGCTGGTTTTCTTCCTAACCATCTTAGTTTTAATGTCAAAATAAAAAATAGATTAATCTCACCATTTACAAAGCTTTTGGATTTTATCTTGAAATCACTACGATTACAACTACAAATACAACATTGTTGCGCTTTCTGACATCCACAAAGCCCCAAAAAAATAAGTGATTTATTTAAATTTTTTTCCGTATAAATAGCTTATTCAAAACTAAACAAATCCCCCTTGCAGAAAATATATTATATAGTATTTTTTGACATTTTTTATGCATGAAATAGTTTTATATGAAAACATCCAATGAATCTTGCAGTACACTTTTCTCCATCTTTAGATCATTTCTGCTGCACTAAACGTTTTATTTCTCTTTTCACCTGCCGCCTCTCGCCTTAAAAGCATGGATTATCACCAGTAACTTGTGGAATAGCACCACACTGGCCCTGTTATGGGCCCAGTCTGACACCGTTACTGGGCCCAGTCTGGTGCGCCCTGTCAGTCCCGGCCGGATCCAGCTGGGCTTGTGAACAGATGAGTGTGCATGTCGTGGGTGCTGCTGGGAGCTGATCCATGACTTCATAATTACTCCCACTCCCCGGGGAGAGCGTCGGGGGGTGGGGGTGGGGGTGGGGGGGCGCTGCCGGTGACCTCTGCGGTGACCTCATCAGTGACATCACAGCTGCAGTGCCCGGCCAAACAGGAAGTGCTGATTGAGAGCATGCCGTGTGTGGGCCGCTGCATACATTATGTCATGTGTGTGTGCATAGTTATAGGCCTCATTTTACAGAGCTGTGAGGTTTGGCTAATATGGACTGAAGGCACCTGTTTTCACAATGGCTCCGAAACACAATCAGAATGTACTGACTTATTGTTCAATATGAAAAGTTGGCAATGTTGTTGGGACTCTATACTGTATGACCTGCAACTTGAATTGTAGCAGGGTTTTTGTCGTTAGAAGATTGTTGTATTGTATTCATTCATTTGCAGTACACTTTTCTCCATTTATATCAGTTCTGCAGTTAAGGTTTTTTTTCCTTACGTTTTCCTGCAGTGTTTCACCCAGCACGGTAGCACAGGGGTTAATGCTCGTGCTTCACAGCTAGAAGGAAGGTCCTGGGTTCGATCTTGGGCCAGGACGGGGCCTTTCTGTGGAGGGGTTTACATGTTCTTCCCGTGTCTGCGTAGATTTCCCCCGGGTGCTCCGGTTTCCCCCGGGTGCTCCGGTTTCCCCTACCACGTAAACATGTACAATAGATGAGGATGAATGAGAGTGTGTTTCAGTGTACGAGTGTGGGACAACGGATGGAAATGAGTCCATGGCTACAATCCGGTGTTTACATGCACGTGTCTCATGTGTGTTCATTAACATGCACTGTCCAAACCAAATAAACAATAAAGATATTTTAATGAGAATATATGAGGAAATACATATTGTTCTGCTTCCTGCTTTTTTTTAATGAAGCATTATGTAGCTTTCTATGTAAAAAGAAAAAAACAAGATACAGAGTGCGTATGTGACCCAGTGGCTGTGTGGGTGGGTAAGAAGAAAAGCTTTATTTATATAGCGCCTTTCACAGACATGGTCACCAAGCGCTTTACACAGGACAATTTTTCATTCACTCCATACACAGTAGTTGTAAGCTATGTATGCAGCCACAGTGGCCCTTTGGGGCAGATTGACAGAAGCGTGGCTGCACAAGTCTGTGCCAATGGCCCTTACGACCACCATCATTCTTTCATGGCCATAGATTTCAATCATCCTTTCCTAAACCGGAGCACCTGGAGGAAACCTATGCAGACACTGGGAGATCAGGCAAGCTCCACACAGAAAGGCCCTGTCTGGCCTGGGTATCAAACCTGGAACCTTCAAACAAACTAATATCAAGTTTGTTTTTTCACATACAAAGTTACAGTACATAGTGCAGCTTTAAGTTATGGCTAAATAAACTAAAAACACACACTATTTTAGCTAGCTTCCTGTTGGCCAGTTTAGGGTAATGACTACTTCCTGTCCACACTTTTGCAACATCAAACTAACATAACATAGAACAATTAAGGACATTTTAAACAAATGTCATGTTTAAAGAAACTTAGCTTCGATTTTGGCACAGTTTTACTATTTAGCTTAAAATTACGTCATTCTTACCATAGGACGTTAGCATCCTGTTGCTATAAGCGGTTAGCACATTTCAGACCGCGCGGTGCATTATGGGTAAGGTGAATTTTTTGGCTACCAAACATTCAAACATGGCTGAAAGCAACGAAGAGAGCTACGATTCTGAGCATTTCAACGGCTGGAAAGTTGATGATTTAAAGTGTTTTTGATGTGGCCGTGGATCGACTATTGTGACGAGGACTGACCGGATTATACCGGATTATACCATAATATTTAGGGCCGACAGCACATTCTGTAGGACCATAATCAAATGTCACGCCTCGGTGATTGCTATTTCTTTAGGCTATTTCTTTAATATGGACTTAACACGAGTGAAGTGATACGGTGGTTAGCAGGATCATTACCAATTTGACTCGAAGCAATTTATCTACTATATTTCATGTCAACAATGTTAGGTTTTCTCAGAGAATGATGATTCTTGATGATTTTAAATGATATAAAAAGTGACAGCGATTTGTGACTCTGACCTACAGTCTGTCTACGGAGCAGCCCCTGCCCCCTGAGCCTGTGCCCTGTTACAACTATTGACAAAATAAATGTGAGCAAGAAACTAATCATTTTGGTCCATCTTTTATGTCCGTCTGGATCTTTCTTTTCTGTCTGGAAATTATGAACAATTATGGGGGGTTTGTTTTTGGGTGGACTCAGAGTAGCCTTATGTTAAATGGTGATTTATTTTCGGCAAAAGTAAGTTTATAGAATCCATTAGAGCAGTTGAATCCTTTGAACCAATGCCTGTAAGCCTTACGCTCCACGGTTAGCTACCTGTTCTAGTGGTTTGTTTGGTAGTGGGATTTTTTTTACCTGCTTAACCCACACAGATGCAATGTGCAAATCGGTTATTGCAAATTCTGTGCACATAGCCCATAATCATGCTTTATAGTATCATTGACATTAAACGATCTTCAGTATTGCTATCTATTGATATTGATATATTCTTCAGCAACATTCCACACATCAAAATGAGCTGTTATGAAACACCCACATTTCCCTGTAAAATACTAAATTGCAAAATAGATATAGTGGTTTGGTAATAAAGGTAAAGAAGGCTGACTCCGACACAAACCTGATACAGTTTTGCCCTCTGGCCCCTGTGATGGGCCTTGGAAGCAGCAGCGGGCTTTCTTCGCGTGGGCTGCAGGGCGAGGGCAAAAGGTCAAGAGGCAGCGGTACCCCAGTTAGGTGCTAATAAGATAATATTAAAACCGGCTTTGATCTCTGCTTGAGCCCTGACCTTTGCTGGACATCAATGAGACCAGTGAAAGATAACCCTGTACTGGGGCCTTTGTAGCCTGTAGCCTGCGACGGTCCGACCCTCAAGCTTTATTTTTCAAAACAGGAGAATCCAACAAAGAGCCAACATTATCTATAAGTAATGCTGTACAGTGGTTATCCTTCTATAGGTTGCGTTCACGTTATAGAATTATATCTCAGTTGGAGCAGGTGCCAATATAACTCTTTGGAAGATAAACCGTTTTTGAAGGAAAAGAAAATTCCCTCTGAAAACTAGCAATCTTAAAATAACAACAACAAAATAATAAATGTGAGAATAGAATAAAGAAAGAAATCCGGATATACAGTAGGTACTCTGGAATATACATATCTGAGAATATAAGTATAAAATACAGAGATTAGATACTAAATACTAAAACATGGATTTTTGTTTGTTTACGCTTTTCAACTAGAAACTAGCCAAATGTCCCTGATCAAAAGTTTACATATCGTGCGAGAGTCCTGTATTTCAGGTGAAGTGAGTTTTCCCTGGCAGTTGATGAAGGTCATGTAAACGTTCGATCAGGGACATTTGAGTCGTTTCTGTTTCATTATGATTTCAAAAGAGTAAACTCAGTTCTTCGCACAACCACTAACCATGAGATTTTTGTGTTATCATTCATATAGAAAAGTGGCCACGAGATTAAAGGGGCATGTAAACGTTTGAGCACAACTGTATAATTGAATGTACCAAAAACCAAAGCACCATCTTGCAAATATCTTACATCATTTTTTTAATTTGTGAAGCAGCAGGTTATGTCAGTGTCAGGGTTGAAAACATCCATATTTAGCGAGTGACCGCCACTTGTGTTTGTTTATCGTGGAGAATCTGAGGAAATGACTCAACCCTGTACAAAAATGAACATCATTCTACAAACAAACAAGTGGCCGTATTTGGGTGACTGGTTGCTGTCCAATGGTCATGTCATACTTTTAGCTTATGCATCTATTTGGGGGATGTTTTAGTATCTGTCTAAAATATAATGACTTGTGAATATGTGGAGAATTACACTCGAGGAATGATTTATAAAGTGATAATTGAAATTATCTTGAAATCAGACTGCCAATGGAACAAGCATTATCTGGCTAAGAATAAGATAAATTAACTTGTACAGTCCAAAAAAGTTCATTATGGACTGGGGTGGAGCCAAAATCATCGGTACAGAGGACAACAAATATCGACACGCTGGATAAAGGAGGCTATTTAAATTCGTAAACGGGCCCCCGGGACAATATATACCGGGATGAGGGGGCTTTTTTGCTTTCGCACACCTGGGACGCTGTACTGAAGGAGTCGGATTGCAGATGGCACTGTCGTCCCGCCCACACCGGTGGCAAAACGGCGCCGAAGACTGTATAAATCAGCTGAGAAGACATTCACAGTAACACCATGTGACCAACTCTGAGGAAGGTTGCAGGAAGAGAGCAATCGAAACTGTCAGGTCTGCACAAAAACCTAAACCTAAACTGGTCTGATCAAAAAGAAAGTAGCCTACTTAAACTGCTATAGTAGGCAAAAATTCTTCAGTCTTCATCTGTACTCTGTAGTTGAAGTGTAGGTCGTTTCGATCTTACTCCAAAGATCGTCATCAGCTACTGGTGATGCAACTGCTAGTGTTATTGGTATATATTTCAAACGATATATACTGTACAAGTTGATTTACCTTGTCTTGAAAGCCCCTCCCTCTCTCTTCCCCCCTTCCCCTTATAAAAGACACAAACATGCTTAAGATTCATCCTCAATATCACAAGAAAATACATCTACTCCAAATACAATTAGAAGTAGACATGAACTTTTTTCTTGATTTCTTTGAAAGCCATGCACACTGCTGCTTTTGAAACCGAAGATTGCCATTAATTTATACATGCTGACTCTTGTTTTCAGACATAACGATGCCTTTCTCTGGCAGAACTTTCCAATCTGTATCATCCCTTTGCTAACGCGCTCCGGTGTTTTTCACCTTAATGACTGCTTCTATAATTACATTCCTCCACGGCCATATGCGCTGCGCGGTGACTGGTCAGTGTAGTCTTTGACGTTGGTTTATTTCTTTGGCTACCGCTTCTCAAAACGTTCAATCTTTATCTACTCTCTTTTCAACCTCCGCAAGCCTTTTTCTCGGTTTGCTTCTCACACTTCATTTCTCTTTGCTTTGGCGCCGTGCCCTTTGTACTCCGTAGAATATGTGTGTGTGTATACAGTACCCTCACAGGTCATCGGCCCGCGGAGTCCGAGGCTCTTGTTGGTCATTAATACTGGGCTTAAATGGTGTGTGACTCTTCCTGATGTGTAGGGGGCTGGCAGTCAAACAGCAGGCCGGCCGCTTCTATGGGGAACGGCCTCACCCTCCGAGAAGGTCATGGGTAAAAAAGCAGAAGTCAAGAGGCGACAAAATGTTTTGTAAAGTCAAGTGAATATGCTTCATTTGGCTTAAACGGTGTGACACTAGCTTTTTATATGATGCAGCTCTGGCTTTAGTGCTGCTCGTCTAGTTTGTGGCTTTTGGGATACAGTATTTACTTTGAAGATAATGAAAAGCAATATTACAAGTTTGCACATGAATACAGCGGTAATTGAATTTGTGGTATTGATCGAGTCACTTTCTGTTTTTCGGCTCTTAAAGTGCACTTTTTCACTTTGGCTTTTAATTGAGTCCGTATTGTTTGTATGGTTTTATCATGTTTTTGTATTTGTCTTATGATGCTCTCCTCTTACCTTTGCACTGTTTATATTGTTTGCATGACTTATTTTATTTTGTTCTGCATTTTGGTCAACAATGTTGTCTTTAAAGTGCATTATAAATAAAGCAGGATTGGATTATTGTTGAATTGATATTGGTGATGTAAGGCCCAATGGCCTTTTGGTCAGCCTAGAGCCTTCATGAACAGGACCTAGGTCTACTTTGGAGCTACATGTTACGCTTTGAGTTATTCCTGTTCATCCCCAGTGGGACATAATGGCCTAATGGGTCATTGCTTACCTGAGAACCTGCATGATCAGGTGTGTGAAGGCAGCGGCGTAGGGACAGCCGGTGCAACGCACTGGGGCCCACAGCACTGGGGCCCACAGCACTGGGGCCCACAGCACTTTAAGGGCCTATCACGGGCAGGCCTCGCCTCAATGGGCCCACAGTGCACACTCCTTTTCTCCCCGGTGCGCGCAGTTCCCAGGCGTGCACCGGGGAGGTCCTCTCCCCAGCTCTGGGGCCTGGGCACTGTGCAGGCGCTGGTGCATATCCCTCCGCGGAGCATCAGTTGCACTCACTCGGGTCATGTCTAGTTAAAGCTGATGGTGCTGCTGCTGTCCCGCGCCTTGGCCACGGAAACACCGCTGCAGCCCCAGAGGAATGCACCAGCAGACAGTGCAGACCCCATGCAACACCTACATAGGTAGGCTCAATTTTGGACAAGACACGAGCAATGACAGCACTGTAAATGTGCTTGACTGGGAACGCTGGCACTATATTGTCAGCCTTTGAGCTAATGTCCTACACGCTGTGATTTAACATGTTATGTTATATGCTTTTTATTGCGATCTCGTGTGTTTTTTGAAGCAAAAAGTGGCCCTCACATGGAGCCGCCACACACCTGAATCCTACACGGTTTAGCTATTAAGACATTTCCTGAAGCATGATATGTTTTCAACAGTTATGACACAAGTTCACACCAAACTGCACTTTCTTTAGTTCATTTGTGCTTTAACAAACAAACCAAATGCGTGAATCAACATTTGATAGCGGACGTGATCAGCTACTAACTTTTCAAGGTCATGAAATACTGTATATGTTTGTAAGACAATCCGTAACTAATAACAAGACAGAGAAGGACGCACTTGTTACGTGGTGTGTTGAATGGATTTGTTTGTGTTCTGTTTTTGATCGTAGTCACTGTCCATGGTAGCTACTAATGATGGTGTGTGCGTTTTTCTTACCCTCTGTGGTTGAATGTGTGTGTGTTGAGAGAAGTAGGAATGGGAAAAAAAGAGACGTAGGAATGCTAGTTGTCACTGTGCATGTGTCACTTGTTTTTTGGCCCTTGGGGTGTAGAGGTAGGCCCTATGGGAAGTGGATTTATGCTTGTTGCAAAGGGATGGGTTGAGAGGCCTGAGTTGGAGGGAGGGGGAGGGGCCCAGCGCCAGACTTGCACCGGGGCCTTGCGCAACTACGTACGCCACTGGGCAAAGGGGAATGATTCTTAAGCTCCATCCGAATCAGTCTAATTATACCCACTAACACTAACACTAGCTCCTAACTCCTTAACCTTTGGTGGGGTCAACCTTTAGATCACTATGCAGTTAGGGGCTAGGAGCTATGCTGTGGTTACACAATTCGACGATGCTCACTCAGCGGAAACAACGGGGAAGTGGCGTCAGCAACAGTTTTTCTTTTCACAAATGCAGTTCACAGATCAGACACTAGGGGGCGGAATATTCAAACATAATATTCATTTAAATAAATCTGTGAAATCTGGTGGCGAAAATGTCTGTATTTTACTGCACACCACTGACTTTGATGTCCAGCCACCAGCCACTTAACCCCTTAAACCCCAGCGTCCCAAATTTGGGTCCTGTAGGGTATAAGAGATTAAACTTCTGGGAGCTCTGAATTTGAGCACCCCTGGTTTAGATAATGTTCTGGGTCTTTATTTGCACAGGACTCGGTGAAGTGGAGGCAGGGATCTCTCAATCTTTCAGAAAAATCTGTCAGTTGCCCCAAAAATTATCAATATTGCCGACTTTACGTTTCTTTAGAGTGGACCTGAGTTTTTATGTTTTCAAATCACAATTGAATCGTCAAATTTTTCGTATTTGATGGTGCTTTTGTCAACTATTTTGGGCCCACCGCGCCTTGTGTGTCCACTTTGGGTCCTGTGGGGTATAAGAGGTTAAATGAAGGCAAACAGACCATAATAAAAAACAGTTTCAGATTCACTTATATCACAGATATGAAATGCCCTGGACACACTTTGGTTCATGTCAGAGCCGTATAAGAATGCGCTCTGGCTCCTCCATGTTATTATCGGAGCTTAAAGCATGTGGCTAATTTGCATATTGCTTTCATTCTAAACTAAAACAAAATGCGTAACAAAACTGTCTCATTTAGTCCATATCCTGCAGTGATCTTTAAATACAAGGCTCTGTGGAGACTCTTTAGTCACTTTTATAAAGTTTGTCTTGTGCAGATCATTTTACAATTTTCAAACCCGGGACCTTCTAGCTGTGAAGCACCAGCGCTAACCACTGCTCTACCAGCATGCAGACATTTAGCTGGTCAAGTCCTGACCAAAAGCAGGAAATATCACAATATTAGTCCAGTGCTCAGGTCTCTGCATTCGCTCCCTGGCACTCAGAGAATTGATTTTATAATAGTTTCTCTTCTCATCTCTGACCTGTTTGTACAAACCTATTTGAGCTCAGGGAGGGGTCTCCTGGTGGTTCCCAAAGTCAGGACTAAACATGGTGAGGCTGTGTTTCAGTTATCTGCGGTGAGTGTCTGAAATGGGCTTCCAGGGGATGTGAGGCCCGGACACTGACGGTGTTCAAATCACCAACTCCACTGAGCTCTTTACAATGCATCAATATTGGGTAGAATGGATCCTGCTGTCAGCATTAGTCATTTTAATTAAAATGTGTAAATCTGATTCAATTCATTATACATCTGAGTCTTTAGAACAGATGTAAACAAACACATTTCAGAGATTCGGCTCCTAATAAAGAACCATAAATCTCATCACTTAAAGCAACAAATGAATCAGCCGCACTGATTCCATCCACAGACCACCTACAATTTTAACACCACACTTCCATTTCCCGTCTGAATGGGCCATGACCGATCAGAAACAAAATAAAGCACCACTTCTCATTATCTACAGTGTGTGTTACGAGACATGTCTCATCTGCCAATGTCATACCTGATCGAAATAGCATTTTGATCTGAAAAAAAGAAAGAAACGTATATAAATATCAACTGAAGTAGCAGCGGCACCGCCCCGTGTGTGCACAGGCCAGCCACCTTCGGTAAACAGAGCGCCTTTTTAGAAGGGGCCCGGTGGTCTTGCTGTGGTCCCAACTCGCACTACGGCCGCGCTGGCATCCATTTGAAATCCAAACCCGTCTGAGCAGAGGGACGCTACACCCTTTTCAAGCCCTGGCACCAGACCAGGCTCTATAAATGTAAGTCCTGACCCGAAGTGGACAAACGGAACAGTCGGAACAGTGGGTTTAGGAACATTTCACCCTCAGGCCCCCTTGAAAAACTTACACTCGGACTCTTGAAGCCATTTTTTAACCATAGAGTTCTAATTAAATAAAAAAAAACATTAAGAACAACATTTTTGTTTCTTCAATTTTTATTTTGTAAAAGATTTAACCCTTCAAATCCCAGCTTGAACACAAGATCAGAGTTACTTCAATGCCCTTAGCCACATGTCGCCAGAGCCAGGATTGTCAGGAGTACCAAGATCGGGGATTAATTGAAGGTTAAGAAGACAATAATTAGAGCATGTATTAATATAGCCATAAATAGTACAGCTTGTTACAACTAAAGTGTATTGAAATCAAAACCATTTAGACCTTTCATGAAACTCTTTAGAATGGTTGTATTGATCTTATTGTCAAAAGAATACAACATCTGTTTATTCAGGGCTGAAAATGGCAGTATGTATACAGTATGTCTGCCAATCCCTGTGCCATACGGGGTCTTTCTGTGTGGAGTTTGCAACTTCTATCCACTCCTCTATTTCTTCTGGGTGCTCTGGTTTGCCCCAACACTAAAAACGCGTACAATAGGCCCGGATGAGTGCGAGTGTGGGGAAACGGAGGCAAATTAGCTCATGGCTACAATCCGGAGTGGCGTGAGAGCTGTTTATTTTTTCAGTATTGTTTTGAGATTGAAAATTCGTACTGAATTTTCAATCTCAAAACAATACTGAAATGACTTGACTAAAACTCTTAAGTATCATTTATGATGCAGCAGAGCCTTTATCATGGGTTTTCAATAGAGGTGGGTAATATATCGTCTACAACATAATTTTGAAATTGATGCACGGAAGATAAACAAATTTCCAACATCGAGTGTCATCGAGTGTGTATCGATACATACCTCGATACACAGGTCACAATACGATACATGCCTCGATACACAGGTCACAATACGATACATACCTCGATACACAGGTCACAATACGATACATACCTCGATACACAGGTCACATACGATACATTCCTCGATACACAGGTCACATACGATACATACCTCGATACACAGGTCACGATACGATACATACCTCGATACACAGGTCACAATACGATACATACCTCGATACACAGGTCACGATACGATACATACCTCGATACACAGGTCACGATACGATACATTCCTCGATACACAGGTCACGATGCGATACATTCCTC
>OMNZ01063887.1:2824-21187 GCA_900303255.1 Lesueurigobius sanzi | reverse complement strand
GTATGATTCTAGTAACGATACTTGGTTAACATACTGGTACCTGATACTTTTACTGGTACCTGATACTTTTACTGGTACCTGATACTTTTACTGGTACCTGATACTTTTACTGGTACCTGAAGATACTTTTACTGGTACCTGAACAATACTTTTACTGGTACCTGAACAATACTTTTACTGGTACCTGAACGATTCTTTTACTGTTACCTGAACGATACTTTTACTGGTATCTGAACAATACTTTTACTGGTACCTGAATGATACTTTTACTGGTACCTGAATGATACTTTTACTGGTACCTGAATGATACTTTTACTGGTACCTGAACAATACTTTTACTGGTACTTGAACAATACTTTTACCGGTACCTGAACGATACTTTTACTGGTACCTGAATGATACTTTTACTGGTACCTGAACAATACTTTTACTGGTACCTGAATGATACTTTTACTGGTACTTGAACGATACTTTTACTGGTACCTGAATGATACTTTTACCGGTACTTGAACGATACTTTTACTGGTACCTGAATGATACTTTTCTTTTGAATAAAGGACTTGTATTAATTCCACCAGAGTGCCTCTGCAACGCTTTATCTACAGAAATGTTATCCTTGAAAAGCACCTGGTTTGATGGTATTGTAAACATTTTCTACATAGTTTTAAGAGCACTTCGTGACCAAGTGCAGCACTCCCACTCTCCTGCCTACCTATTCTAAATTATTGGTCATCTAGAACCATAAAACATAACAATAGTGGTCATTTATTCCGTAAAAGACTATTTCTTTTCATTTTATTTATCATTTATTTGAGCTGAACCAATCAAGTAACTTTCTTCAGGACCCGCCAGGCATCACAACTTGCTATAGGAAAATATTTCTTCGGTAGCAGTTTCTTTTCAGTACTTTTTCCCATACTGGTATTGCTCAACGGTACCCAGCCCTAATGATGTGTGTGATAGTCTTTATGATGCGTGAGAAGATGCCTGAGAGAGTGATGTGTTTTAACCTCTTGTTTTAGATGTGATAATGATGAATGACCCTTGAATTCACTGTATATATGACACTTTCCCCTAAGGTCTACAGATGGAAATTAGCTTGAAAAACTCTGGTCTGGTACGGCCATCTTTGTTGTCGAGCATTGTGTAATTATACACTGTCCCATTAAATAAACAAACAATCAAAATACCCAAAGAATAAAAACAAATTATAAATAGCAACAGCCTAAAAATATGTGGAATAAAGCATATTGAAGAATCAATTAGAGGGGAAGATCGACTCAAAAAACTTCTCCAGAGAGAGTCCTTTTGGATTTACACTCTCCAAGCAACCCAGTATGGCTAAATGGAGAACTGGACTTTTCTACTTTCCTATGAAAAGACATTGTTTTTACTGTGGGTCTGAATGCTAGATGTTGTGATGTTCTATAGTCCATGCTACTATTGTGATGTCCTATAGTTAGTCCATGTAAATGACTCTCTACATCACACACCAGGTGACTATGGGCCAGCCCACCTCGTGCATGTGACTCCAGTCCACCATCTCACGCCCCCGACGAAGGCCTCTGAGCCAAAACGCCTTGGCTTTTTAATCATGTTAAGCCATGTAAAATAAAGGCTTTTTTACTTTTTCTACCTTTTTGAGTGCCTCCGTTTTTTTGCTGTTTGCTCAATAAAAACAAACCCCCATCAACATACACAAGATACTGTTTTAATTTGACTAGAAAAGTCCCACTGAAATTCTAAATCTCTCTTTCATGGGAGTAGCTTGCTCGGAGAAGACTACTGTGGAGGAAACATGAGACTTCCTTGCTGGAGGCGAGAGAACCAAGTTAACAGCCGCGTTGCCCAGACACAGCCGTAACGCAACTGAATGAAATCATAATGCCTGAAATCCGTCGTGGCAAATTCACTGGCACTGGGAACTTTTAATATGAAACATTATGAAATAATACTCATCTTCTCAAAAGACATTCAAAATTTTATGTCTGGAACTGAACAGTGAGGCACCACATTAACTCCTGCCTGCGGATACACCTTGCTGATGCTTGTCGACACTTCGGCATGCAAAGCCCCAGAATGTGCCAACTCCACTCTAGTCTCCATGGCGATGCCTTTGCTCCGACTGCTCTCCTATGCCCAACAGACCTTTCATGGTTAATTAGTAAGCATAGTTCATGTTACACGGTTGGAGAGCAAGGCAAGACAAAGGAACGAGGCAGCGGCTTGTAGAGAACGCGGCCCGGATGTCTGACTAAATGTTCGTTTGTGCCGGGATGTGTGCGGGAGGCGGGCGGAGTGAGGGCCAATGGATATAGCTTCATTATTATGGGGTGTGAAAGAGAGAGATGAGACCAGTGGGATTAAGGATTCACTCCATTAACTTTATGCTGTGCTTCCAGTCTGCAGATCTCTCCATGGCTCTTACGTGGTATGATTATTTCATACTGTCTCTCATCTCTAGCTAATATGTCATGTCTTATGCAATGTAAATTAAAAGTACGTCAAATAAAACATTGGAGCATCAACAATCGGTCGAGTTCACGTTCTGAAATGTGATTGTCGTAATTTCATTTGGAGGTGTAGGTTTAGGCCATTACAGCTCTAAGAAAGCACATGTTTTTTTAATACTGTCACCACTTTGAACATCTTCATGAGAAAATCATTTTAGTTCATATGTGCTGAAAGAGAAGCCGTTTGAACTTGGTGCAAGTTCTTTTTTGTTGCGTAAAAGTCCAATGTTGATAGAGTTTTAAACCAGAGACCAAGTCAAAAAATCAGCCCTTTGTTACTATGGGATTACTATCTTCCCCTCTGCTTCAATTTTAAACTATAAACTCCGGTAGAATGTTGTGATGTGATGTGAATAACAAATACAATAGGCTGCATGAGATATTTCCTAAATCTTTCGTACAAATAAAAAAAGAGGTACCTGTTTAATAAAATACAAGCAGACCATGGGAAATGCCACGGGAACAATAGTTATTCCCTCACATCATATCTAAATTATTGCATTCATGCAGTGAGCTTATGAGGGAGAAGAAGACTTAAGCAAAATCTCAATATATGAAATGGTGGAAGACGTTGCCATTGGGAAGAAAGGTGAGAATTCTGATGAATGTTCAGTGCGTATATCCTATAATTCTTATAATAATCTTATACATTCTGCAGAGGAGAGAAGTTATACCTTTAGGTTCAAGTTAAAACCGGATATAGACAAATAAGATAGGGCCTCATTGACGAAACAAACTTACGCACAAATTTGTTCTTAGGGCCTACTTAGGAACATTTTTGGCATTCACAAAATTTGTTCTCAGCTGAAAGAGGCGTGAGATTTCCCACTGCTGCTTTGGGACTACACTGTACTGAGCACACGAGGTAATGATGACTCTTCCCACATGTAGCAATTCATTTTCATGCATCTCCACCTGAATTATTTATATAAAAACAAAGATGCGTCACAGTCCGGCATCATCTGGGATCTCATTAACTGACATAGGTGGACAATTGGTGAAAAACCACGGCATAGATGCAACTCACACAACAGTTTAGCGTCATAACTTTGATTAGAACAGATACTAATAAAACTTTGTATCTAATTGTCTAAGAAGCTACATCCTCTATATCAGTGGTTCCCAAAGGGGGGGTCGCGAGGCCCTAACCTGGGGGTCCCCAGATGACTTCAAGATAAAATAGAAAGACAAAATAACGGTGTTTGTCAATGTAATGTTTAGTTTAGGACAGCATATGTTGTGAATTGGGCCCAAATAAACAAAATAAAAATGCAATAATACATAGTTTTCCAGCTGGAAATCGCTACAAGAGGAAGTTACTTTTTACAGTGGGGGTCCCGAGTCACTCAGGTGTTCGTTTTGGGGGTCGCGGCCAAAAAAGTTTGGGAACCCCTGCTCTATATTACAGCAATCATATACTCCCTGAGCAACATCTGCGTCACTGCTCTTGTACGAAAGGAAACACTGAAGCACCACCTCTTGAAGGTGCGTCTTTATTCAAGGAAAGCGTGAAAAGACACATTTCTATCCGCTCCTACAGAAAGGTGCTGATGTGCCTAACAAGTGAGTGATGTGCGTTTTGTGTTGCAACCTGATCCGCATACATTGATATGACCCGGCGTTGTCTTGAATTAGGCTTGTGTACACACTGTGACACATACCTCCTGAGACAATTGCCATTTTGTGATCGAAAGCTGTATCCATTTGACTACGGAGACACACTGAGAGCACGGAGTATCGCGAGTGGGTAGGGCTGACACGTAAAGAGCGAAACCCCCAAAAAACACAATGCGTGAGCGCCACTATTTGACGTGCTACACCACCTCTTGTGTGCACTTGAAGACGCCTTTGACGAACTTGAATGCGCCTAACAGAGTCTGAATAATGGCTCAGGAGTGCTCGCTCTGTTTGAAGCTGCGGCGTGAATAGAGATGGCGCGATGCATGGCACATACTAAAGAACAGCTCAATAAGGTGTTTTGCTGAATGCAGGCAGCACACACAAGGAAGCCAGAGACAAAGAAATTCCCTATGGAGTGGTTTTATATGCAAATGTGAGGGTATTTCTGTGCGCAGGCAGCGATGCAGGCTGCAAGATAATCTGATATGGAGGACAGAATGTCTCAAGGCTCCTCAGATTTGGTCATGTGTGTGTATGTGTGTGTGTGTTTTTTCCTTTAATTTGTTCGGGGACAGTGCGTATTAATGGTCATCTGCAACAGTGACATTGTGGATATACCAGATTATGGCAATAGTACTGGTTTCCAATACACAAATGGATAACATTATACAGCATTACAAATATAAACACCTCAAATGTTCACTGTCTGGTTTTCCTTCAGCCACTGTTGTTGTGAGTTCATAGCGGCGAAGTGTAGATGGGATGAGCAATGGGAGACTATTCCAGTATTTAGGTCTTCTGACTGAGAGAGCATTCTGTTCAAAAGTGATCTGTGTGTGATCTCGTAATGTCCCCAAGCGGTGGCTCTGGTCCCTTAGAGTGAGCAAGTCGGTGCAAAACTTTGAATATTTAAAAATGATCACAATTGAGCTTACAGTGAGGCCAAGTAAGTATTTGATCGCCCTGTGATTTTGCAAGTTCTCCCACTTAGAAATCATTTCCATCCTTGGTGCAATTCCCCTGTGAGAGACAGAATCTAAAAAAAAAAAAATCCGGAAATCATATTGTATGATTTATTAACAATATATTTGTATATTACGGAGTCAAATAAGTATCTGATCGCTTGAGTCAAACAATTTTGATATTTGGTACAGAAGCCTTTGTTAACAATTCCAGAGGTCAAATGGTTCTTGTAGTTGTTCACCAGGTTTGCACACACTGCAGCAGGGATTTGGGTCCATTCCTCCATACAGATCTTCTCTAGATCTATCAGGTTTCGGGGGAATTGGCTGAGCAACATGGAGTTTCAGTTCCCTTCAAAGATGTTCTATTGGAGTTACTAAAGGTACTATTACTACTAATGATCGCTGCGCAAAATACTGCAGTTAGTGCAGTATGCTAATGCTATCTTCAACCAATCCAGGCTTCTGTCTATATAAAATTGGCCACTAGTGTTTGTATTTTAGTTTAAGAAATATTGTTACAGAATCCCTGATATAATTTATTATGCATTAATGATCACTGTTTGTTGGAAGTTGTATATTTAATGTAAGGACCAGTTAATTTTTCACTGCAGTTTCTTTGCATAAACAACAAATATGACATCTACACACCTACTTTTGTGAAAATTTCACAGTATCGGTTGTTATCGAGTATTGGTAGATACTCACAACCCAAATATCGGTATCGTAAGCAAAAAGGCTGGATCGGTGCATCTCTAGTTGACTGTATGGATTGATTTCACATGGGTCCATTTGTTACATGACTTCATGCTACACAGTATACAGTACATCGATTATAATATTATGTATAATTGGTTGTAATGAATACACTTCATTAGTTATTAGTTGTAGTAGTTTTTGTTGAAACCACAAAAAAAAAATAACTTGCAACTGTGTATTATGTCTGTTTAAACCACTCTTTACCATTATATCTTGTAAAATTCAACACATGTGAGTTTAGCTTGGGGTTTCCATAGTGATAGTTGAACCCATTGCTTCTGCATTGCTGCCAGCAGCTGTATTTACATATTGTGGTGGGCTGTAATGTCAAAGTAGTAGCAGTAGAAATAACATTTAAATAATATTTAACTAAACACTTTGGCCCCAATCGAAGGTTAAACAAGAGCGGAGCAGTCCTGGGGCGCATGGTTGTGTTGTGATTTGGAGCGCAACACTATACAACAATTTGTGAAAAGGCGGTGCATGGGTGAGGAATAATAGCTCATTAGAAAAGACCAGCAGGCAAGCTAACAAGGCTTACTGTTAAGAAGAAACCCTCAAGATTTTCTTCGAGACCCCAGATTATTCACATCCATGCAGTTTCTATACCTGTGCAAAACTCCCATGTCAGTAATTTGGAAGGTAAAAACTAAGGACTCTCTAATGGTGCCTACACACCTAATGCGACCATGCGGCCAACTTCCATGTAAAGTCTATGTGAACGTACAATGATGCGCGTCAATCTTTCAGCGTTGGCGTTCACGCGTATTGAGCGGCGTGATGTGACCGTATGAGCGTTTTAACAGCCGTCTGAAGCGGTTAGCTCAGGTTGAAGGAGGAGCCAGCTCTCGCTGAAGCAGCTGGTGTGAATGAGGAAGTACGGCTCACTGCCCTTCAATCAAACACGCTTCAATAAATAGATATAAATAAGCCTCCACAATCACACAGAGAGGCTGATCCTGTGGGTGCTGCCAATCTGCCCTGATCACAAAATAATTCATTAAATACAACCTGTAAATCATGATAGCTCTCTCCTGTTGCTCTCGCCTTTATCTATCAGGCCCGTGCTTGATATACAGTAGATAAGTCTGCAGCCCAACAAACTACAACCTGCTTAGCTCAAAAGGTAGAGCTCCCATTTTGGATGCATGAGATCGCTAGTTCGAATCCACCTCTCTGCACACCTCTTTTTTCCAGGTTCGGCACAGGGAACAGCCATTGTTGCTTATGAACACACTATACAGACATAAATCACACGGATTTACCCCTGAACATGGGGACTGACAAAAATAAATAATGTTTTGTCAGTGAGACTTGTGTTGGGACAACAGTATTATATTTTTTTCAGAGTGAAAAGAATATAAATATAGTAACCAGTGGGGGTTGAACCCGGGCCTCCGGAGTTACAGACAGATGCTTACTGCGAGCGCCACTGAAGTTGGTGAATTTGATGGTGCTCACAATATATCAATGTAATAGGCGCCTGAAGTCAAAGTGGTAGCACGTGTCAATGTGCGTCTATAAGCGATGTCTTTGGCCGATTCGCGCGCCCAAGAACGAGTGTATTGTGCGATGACACACGTTTGGTCTGAACGGGGCATACATCTAAGGGTAATACTGCAAACTACGAGCTCTCTGCGTAATTCTAGTCCTGTGTGAATCAACATGTCAGTGCTTTGAAAGTTTTTATAACATTACTCAAAAAGCATTACTCTGACCCCAATGCTGTTTTTTGTCCATTCATTTAATAAGTCAATTAGAAATCCACGATGCTAGATCTGACTTGGAAAGATGGCCTTGTTGTTGTTGTTGTTGTGGCAACGTTAATCATCAAGGAGGCTCTTTAGGAAAGTGTGGATGCATTTGGTGTAATGTTTAGACCGAGGAGGCTGCATCGGAGCAAATGGATTAAAAGAGAAAAGCTATTGCTGTTTTATGATTCTGATTTTATTTCTGCTGTATTTTGTTAATTGTTGATTTCAGACACAATCACATTTTGGGCAGGTGCATGTGTCACAGAGAGTCTTTAGTTTGTCTTTAGCTGAAGTTGTTTGGGGGAAAAGTAAAGGCAGAAGGTTTTACTAATGAAGAAAGGGTCAATAATGCTTTTAAGAAAAATGTTGCTTTTATCAAACAAAGACACTGTGAAGATGTAGTGAGTTCATGCTCTAAGCGAAAAGAAGGCCACTCCATTATCTCCCTTTGGGGTGTTTTTTAGAGAAAACAAACAGCACAATTAATGAACCAAACTAAACAGCATTTTGTTAAGACATGGAGGTTACACAACAGGTTACAAAAATATTCAAAAATAACATTTAACCTACAGTATATACCGTGTATATATACATAGAGGCATTTGTGACACAGGCTGATATTTTTGAATACATGTAGCCTGTTGTGTAACCTCCATGTCTTAACTAGGTTGAATAGGCATCTAGATATGAGAGATAATGATTTAGAATGAGGTCTTTTGGAGATACGTCAGAGAGGCTAGATTGATGTTTGGGTCATGTGTTAAATGATTTTTTTTTGGGGGGGGGGTTTGAGGCTCTCTATCCCAATAGTCAAGCCATATTAAACTTGGCCATTGTTAGCTTCAATCCTTATTCTTGTTTATTCTGGCTTGGAACGCATCCATTTCAAAACACCATTTTCTTTCTATACTGTAAAACAGATTTATTTCTAGTTTACTCTACACTGTAAATATTATAGCTTTTTAGTTGACCATCCACTTAGAAACATGTAACTTATTATGGTCATGTGTTTAGAAAGTGACCCTTAAGTGCCTTGACATTGTTGCCTGTTTTAGTCAGAGTGATCAATTTGAGATGCTTGTTATTCAGCTCTCTATTCTCCTCTCTGACAGGCCCAATTATGAGTGTGGTATCTCCTCGGTGGTCACAGGAGAGCAGACATTGATCGCAGTCGTCCGATCTCTTTTTAGTAAACCTCTGAATAGCGCCGAGATGGCCTCCATACCCGCCATTTCCACGCCTGCAGCACAGGGACTTACAGCTTAATGATGTCCCATAAACAGGATTCTCCTCTTCTCCATGACATGCTCATATCGGCTTTTAGTGCCCCATGTCATAAACACACAGAGTCACATAGGAGACGGAGGTCTTCGCCACCCCATTATCCTGACCCAAGCCTAAAGGAGGTATAATAGTGTGCTAATGTGGAGTACTTATCGCTGCCCCTAGCTACTGTGCAGAACTATCAGGCTGTTCACAGCAAACAGAAATAATCATTCAGTAAAATTGAATGTGCTCACTTCAACACTTAAAGGCAAATAGTTTGCTATGATTTCCCAGGGATTGGATTGACACAAAATCCACAACAAACAGTTCTGAAATGTCATACAGTATATTAATGTACTTCTTTTCAATATATTCTCCTGCCTAGTTTCATAAATATAATTCCTGGGGTTTAACCACCTTTGGAGACAAATCTCACTCCATGCTGGAGCCCAATCTTTGTCTACCATTAGTAAAATGCTGCACTTAACCACCTGCTTCCAGCCCACTGAAGTAGTCTTACTAATCAAAGATTGAAATTGCTCAAACAGGGAATATGGTGGAAAGAAAAAAAAAAAAGCCAGATGTTGCTTTAGTCTGCAGTGAGACTATTCCCTTTAACTGCCATATGAGACTACATACTGCAGAGCAACCCTTTAATTTCAAGCATACACACCCACCTACACGTACTGCATCTACACCCCACAGCCAGCCAGAGGTCGTCACACCTCCCGTTCCTCTTAGTTGATATATCCTGAGCAGCAAAGCCATGTTTCATCATCCTCATTGTTTGCGTCCAGGTGGATGAGGGTTAGCAGCCACACAAAAACCCTACATCTCATGCCGCAATACGTGGCAGCTTTATTACTGCCATAACCAATGATAGACTGTTCTTCTCAAAGATTATGGTCACAGCCGCACGATCAGCATCATGGCTATCAATAGCTATAGTGGGTTTTGTTTTCTTACATTAAACTTAATTATTTCTTACATTATGCTTAAGATGAGGGTGTCAAGGAAATGTGTTAAGAGCTTATTTCACCACACATTAGAGTATTACATTGGACTTGTCAATAATGAATATGGGACCCTATTGCTATATGAAGTATGTGGCCTTGCTATAATGATTGATATAATTTTATGATCTGGTATTGCCCATAATTAAAGCTGTTTACTGGGGGGATGAGAATTATATACAGTAGCTTGAAGGATTTATTTGAAAACATTAAACTTACTGTATATAGAGGTTGTGTCCCCAGACAAGATAATAAAGATATGAAACATGTTCATTGCCACGTTCTGTGTACAATCAACTCATGTTTGCCATAAGAGATTAAACTAGATGTTCTGTGATGACAAAATAATCAGAACACTAACTTCCATGTGGCACCATAGCGTGTATAACAAAGATGGAGGTAGCCTGCGTGGCTTTCCTCATAGTGTTCAGCACGGGCTAACAAAGCCAATTCATGCGAGTTACGTTCTTTTTTAATTTTGCAAATATTAAAAGACACTAAGCAGGACGGTGTAGCGCGTGGTAAGACAAGCACTTGAGGGTCGTATTAACAAGACTATTTCCAATAATGAGTGAAAGAGGGGCCAAAAGGTTTCAATGGGAAGTCAATAGGTTCCGGGTTTCAGAGCTGGCCCCTGTATGCTAACTGGCTTTGCAAAGAACTAGCCAATTGTATATCCATCATTAATGTACACTCTATGGGTGCCACACATGAGGTCATGATTTAGGATAGGTAGAAAATAATGCAGGACAAAGTCTTACAGGTGACTGTGCTAAAAGCGGTGAAGACGATCGATTGAGTTAGATTTTTTTTGTGGAGTTTGCATGTTCTCACTATGACCTTTGTCGGTTTCCCATATAAAACAAAAAACATGCAATAAGTTGTGTATAAGAAATTATTGTACCCCAATAAGTCCTGGAGTGTATTTATTTGTTTAGTTGATCTGGACAGCACATGTTATTGAATGCATGCTCGGTGCAGCTCAAACTATATGGTTATACACGGCAAAACGCATAACAATAAACGATAAGTTGATAGATATTTATTACACAGATCCATTTTCACCGGCTCTTCCTGTGAAAATGCCGTGTGGGCTCTCACCAGTGAACAGCCATTTCATAATGGAGATGTGTTTATTTGGAAATGATATAACGTCATCATTTTTACATACAGCCATAAGCTGCGACTCCTCTGCGTACCACCAAGGGAAGCTACGTACCACTGGGTATTACGTGTACAACAGCTAGAGAAAGACAGCCATACAAGGTTAAGTCTGTGGCCAGAACTCTGCATAAAAAGATACTCTCAATTTAATTGTGAATGTCCTGGTTAAATTACCTGGTTAAATGTGTGCAATACTTTACTGTTCTTGTAAGGAAAATATACCATCTGCATTTGGCCTCTTGAATGACCCTTGCTGCCTCATTGCAGCAGGTCAGGGGGAGTGGATGGGTGTCTTTTCTCTGAATATTGAGCCAGTATATTGATAATGAGAGCCAAGACACAAAATGTTTTTATGTTGACAGAGGAAAGTATGCAGTGTCTCTTAGGGCTGGGCAATAAATCTAATTAATTTGATTATTTTGTGCTTTTGAAATTTGACAATGTGGAATCGGGTCATTAGCATTGCACACCCATTAGAAGGCCGGGTGTGGTGTGTTAGGAGTGAGCCATAAAGTTTTCTTCTTTTAACCTCAATCTCATCCACTGTCTCTCTCTCTCTCACTCTGGCCTTTATGAGTGAGCCAGGAGCAACTCCGCCCCCTTTCCCCTCCTGTGTGTGTCTCCATGGATATGCTGTCAATCACAGACACCAGCATGTAAGGCTTGAGGATATGGTAGAACTCCATGGCTGCATCTAAAATGGGAAATAAGCCTAGGAAATGTCATTACCTTAATGTTTGAACCGCCATGACATGGCGTCTAAATTCACCAGTTCAATGAGGAAGGAGCCAGGAAACTAGCAGTGATGCTCCCTATCATAGTTCCTTTAGCATAGGAACCTCTGGAGGTCCCTTATCAGCGTCAGGAGCTATGAGGATATCCCACAATCCTTTGCACAGGCCTCTTTTTCGGAAACACTGGAGGGTTTTCGTAAATTACCGATCTCTGCAGGACACTGTTTATGATTGACAGACATGAGTTTAATTCAATAAAATGCTCTGCACAAGACAAACTTTATAAAGTGACTAAATAAATGCCCAGAGCCTCCACAGAGCACAGAGCAGCCTCAAGATCACTGCTAAACTAATGGTTTCACCGCTTTAGTTACAATATCAATGTAATATGCAAATTAGCCACGTGCTCCCTGTGTTTGCGTGAAGTTTATAAAGTGCTGTTTATTGAAACAAAATAAAAAACAGTTGACAATCTGTTTTAAGTCAGTGGTGGACAGTAGAAGAAGGAGCATTTTTGTAGTCAGGATTGTGGGTAACAGAGTCTTTTTAAAACAGCTGTTGGTGACAGTTCCTAATCTTAATGGCACCTTAATGTTGAACCCATGACA
This sequence comes from Lesueurigobius sanzi, assembly GCA_900303255.1. NCBI lineage: Eukaryota > Metazoa > Chordata > Actinopteri > Gobiiformes > Gobiidae > Lesueurigobius > Lesueurigobius sanzi. The sequence continues at coordinate 8,794 of OMNZ01063887.1, read as the reverse complement.
TAGCTCTCAAAGGTTAAGGAACAGGTAAGGTAAGGTAAGGTAAGGAGGTGTTTCGTTCCCATTTTAGATGCAGCCCATGTCTTTTTATGCAACAAGTTTAAGGGACTCTACGGAAGTTAAAATAAAAAAATATATATATATTTTCCACCCCCTACATGCTCCAGCAATGTCCCGCGCTGTACTGTGAGCCCACACCTATCCCACTCAATTGCCGCTATAAGCCTGCACCGTCACTCTAAAGTTGCGTGTTCGGGCCGAGGCAGCAGTCATTCACCAGCTTAACATAGAGACTGCAGTTGCCAGAGGTGGCAGTCACGAGTATGAAAATGATCAAACTCCGATGAGTCTCTTTAACTAAGAGCAGAAGATAAATTAACATTTTAATAAATTCATCTAATGGGCTGTGTATCAGATCTAAATACATGGAATACTGGCCTGATTCTTGTAAACTGCTGTAGATTAAATGTGTAGAAGCTTTAACTATCATTGGCCTGAAGTAAATGATACTGTGGTACAAGTTTAGCACTGCTTGATACAATATGCAACATCAGCTTTGTATATATAGTATATTTATGCAATATGTTGAGCCATGCTGTCCGTGTCAGCAGATTGTCACTGCTGTCTGCCTGCTGCTCACAGAAAACCCAGGGAGTCAGTCATACTGAAGCAGCACAGAAGGCATGTTCATTATGTAATTGAGGGTTTGGTTCTAGGGGGCACAGATGATCCTTGCGTCTGTGGTGAGAATTATAATCTGCAGCGAGAGGGAAGTCAGTGATGAGAGAGAAGAGAACTCGAGTTACGGAGCGCCGGGAACTGTGACGATCAATTAGGCTGTGCCATCTGAAGAGTGTATGAATGTGAGGCCAATCCATATATTTATACATCCATCATATCATCGGAAAGATAAACAGCTCGCGGATTGGGGAGGCAGGTGTGAGGTTCAATGCTAAACATACGCAATCGAACAAAATGGGAAGATTGGAATAACGAGATCATATGTTCGTATGTGCTCTCAATCAATAAAGCAATTGAAGCGGTTCATTAGTGTTCAAGGTCTATACACGGCGTAATATCGGGCCACTAATTGCAGTGCGTTATTGATTGTGGAAAGAGCCTTATGAGTGTCTGTTTACTATCGCAAATTAAATTGCATTCTCCCGGCCACACAAAGGTATGGAAGTCACCAGGTGGACTTTTAACTTGTATGACAACTTTGGCAATTCATCTGATTGCATTGAGTAGTTTATGGTCAAAGCCTTATAGAGGCTAATGTCGGCATATGATTTTTTTTGAGAGGTATAATGAAACAACTGAAAATGACTTGTTTGGTTTAACAATTAGGACATAAAACCTATGCATTTGTGTGTGCATCTGTAAGGTAATCAAATAAGAAATAGTCCAAAGACCTCACATGTCAGATCAGCATCAAACCACAATTCAAAAACAATTGTTAAATACAACAATGGCAACATAAACAACACACTATAAAATAGCAGGATCTTGCGTGAACCACGTGCCATATAACAACAGTGAATACTGGTGTGTGGCAAGAAAGTATCCGAGGCACCCTGTTATAGAAAAATCCTTAATGTCCTTTAATCCAGGGCCGCCGCTTCCTATACGCTGGTAACGCGCTGTGGGTAGGGCACCAAGTGCTCCGAGGGCACCACATTGATGACTGATTGAATGACAGTATTGCTGTTGTTTTTAATACAGTTGACAAAACGGCCTATTAACACAATGAGAACGACGAGTTACAGAAGCTTCTGTCAATGCGGCCAATGATTTACACACGGAGTTTAGAGTGATGCGTGCGGTACGTTTCCCCGTTCTTACAACAGACATAACGTAATAAGTTCATTAGAAAACACGAGTTCAGACTCTGAGAACACCTGTGTAGTGTTCTCTGGAGCCTGTGGTGTTCTCTGCTGAAGCCTGTAGTGTTCTCTGGAGCCTGTGGTGTTCTCTGGAGCCTGTGGTGTTCTCTGCTGAAGCCTGTGCTCATCGCGCGGTGTGAGAGACTAGCAGAAAGAGCGAAGCGAAAGTGGTGTGAACCGAGCGGCCCGCGGCTTTGATGCAGGGGCGGAGCAGAGAAACTCAGGTTCTGGGGGGCACTGGGGGCATTAACTATTAAATTAAATGTATATTTTTAATAAACTACACACTCTCGTAAAGTCAGTTATGGACATGGGAGCAACCCTATTGCCTGAGTCCAGTTCCAGGATTTATTCATGAACTACTGTATGTGACCATCAACTATGTAAGATTTTTTTTGAAACTTCAGTCAGATTTGAATGCCTAATATTGTGTTACATTCCAAACAAAACAAAATCCTTGACAGATGGCTCCGCCACCTACCTGTGCACTTCCTGCTGCTGTCGTCCTTCTTGGAGGAGCTCATCAGTTTGCAGTTGAAGTTCTCCTCCCAATATTCCGCAAACCACACGTTGCGCCTGTTGTTCTCCAAAGTCCGTGAAGTGAAGTAGGCATCAAAACCTGTAAGACAGGTACATCATACAAGTATGAGGAATGCGTTTTTAGAAGTGCAGAGCCATTTGCAGAATACAATCTGAGTTTTAGTAGTTCAGTTGGAAGTGGAACATGACATTTAAAAAGCCATCTAATACATAATAAAATACAGTACTATGTTAGTTGAGACGAGCAGAAACTTGAGCTCAACTGGCCATCTTTTGCAAACATATTCTCTTTAGGGATGTGCCGATCCGATATTCAGTATCGGTATCGGTACTGTACGAGCTATTAGTCAGTTTTTGTTTAGTTAAGTTTATTATTTTTTGGTTATTTATTAGTCACAAATTTAGTTTCAGTTTTCAGTTATTTCTATTTTTTTTGTTTTGCTAAAAGTATCTCTATGTTTTATTATAAACTTCTAAATTATGGACGATCTGATATCACCAAGTAATTAAGAGTCCAGGACCAATGTCAAAGTTGTTTGCCCAGGACCAATGTTACAACCAGCCAATCAGGGATCAGTTTTGCTAGATAATGGGAGGGGCAGTCTGCTTTGAAAACTTGACATGTTGTGACAAAAATTAAGTTTAGGAACAGGGAACGGTCTGCTGTAATTTTACAGCAGATGAGTTGGTTTGTCTAAAAATATATCTAAACCTAACCCTAAACCTAGCCCTGACCCTAACCTTAAAGATTTCCCTGTTCCTAAACTTAATTTTTGTCCCGAGCCGACTATCTAGCACAACTGAGCCCTGATTGGCTGGTTATAACATTGGTCCTGGGCAAACAACATGACATTGGCCCTGCACTCTTAATTACTTGGTGATATCAGGAGCATCCTAAATTATTTACCGTTTTTGTTTGATTTCACTTATATTTTGGGCACCTAGGGGATATAGGGTAACCTTGCGCTGCAAGATGAATTGTCGCGAGATCTGAATTTTCAGTCTCACAACAAATTAATCTTGAAAGATAGGCTGATAGGTGAGTCTCGTCACAACCAGTGGTTCAGACCAATGACATGCTGCTGTGTAGCTTGGGGCGGGATATGTAGCTATGAGGACAGTCAGCCCCGGCAAAAAGAAAACCGACCATTTCTCGTTTTAAAAAAAGAGCAAGGGGAAGCCCTTTGTGCGTTTGTAGATGGAAAAGATGTTTGTGCTTTTCCTCCCGACTAGATTTCCTGCTGTGGGTGATACATCTCATGACTTGCTGCTATGATTGGTTAAAACTGCATTTAGGAAGGCGTGTACTAACTGGGGCCTAATCAGCTCAAAGTATTGTACTGATTGTCCCTCCTTTTCACGGACAGTTTGCACGGGAGTCTTTCCAGATTGATAACGTGTAAAACTCAATTTAGAGTGCTACACATCAATTTGGCTTTGGCCAGGTTAGATATAGGGGAGCAGCCAAGGAAGTCCATGATGCACCTGGGTGGGCCAATGGTTTCTTACCAGCTCAGCAGGAGAGGCAGCAAGTAGGCCTGACATATGTAAACATAAACCAAAAACCCATGGTGAGTATTGGGATTATTTGAGTTATATTCAGTTCAGTTAAGTTTGGTCAAGACGTTGAGTTGTTTATCTTTTGACAAATAGTCACTACAGGTACTAATCTGTCTATTTTCACAGTATCGGATATTATCAGATCAATGACTGGATTGGGTTGATCGACCAGTTGATTGAAGACAGTCGTGAATCTGTAGCGGCTCTGGTCCGGTAATCCTGCAGATGCAGAATGATGACCGCATTTACACGACCGCACAGTCAAAACTACAGCAAAACTATGATCGCTAACAGCAGCAGATTAAACACTCACTGAGGACACTGAAAACATAACGGCAGATGAAATATCCTTGTTGCCTTTACAGTAGAGTCAGAACTTTGGCCATTGTGAGATCAATAAGGAACTATCTAACATTTTCAGTGTTCACATGTGAGGTAAGACTGTCCATGCGTGGGCTTCACTTTACAGGTGCACACCCTGTTCTGTATAATCTATCATCATGGCTATTGAAAAATGTGTTGTGGGAATGCAGTGCGGTCTCTCACCAGTGAACAGCTCTCCAATATATCACAGGCTAAATAATGAACTCTTCCATATGGTAATAAAAAATCCTTTTACAAACAGAATTCCAAAACAGCAAATGGGCTGTTACTGAGCCCTGAGTCACAGGATACTGCTCAAAATGGAAAATATACAGTATAAGCATGGCAATCTGCTCAGCTCTGGTGTACTGAAGGAGGAAAGGTGTTACTCGCTCAAGTCAATTAAGAGGTTATAATTTATCATATTATTACGAGAAGCAGATGTCAAAACAGAAAACAGATGCTCTGAAAACCTTGTTTTTAATTGTAATTCCCAAGAATGACCATGTGTGCATCACAAAGTCAGCTTCTAAATCGTGGGGTAGGCAACTATGGAGGGTCAAGCCTTCCAACTTCTAACATTTGTAGATCATAGCATAGGTTATTTGGAGTTGTGTCCTTGGGAAATACACTTGCCCCACTGACTGAATGTAGTACTGTATGTGAGTGTGTGGTTGGTGGAGGTCGGGGGGGGGGGCTGATGGTACAGATTGGCAGCCTCACTTATATATAGTATAGCATAGCCTCACAGCTATGGCTACAATAGTAGTAGTCAATGAATAATTACTAGCTTGAGCTTTGAGAAACAGGATTCAAAAGTGCAATACAAGTGTAAAGCTGCCCACACACTACAGGATTTTAAAGATTTCACACTTAAAGAGCAACTAAACACCAAACCAACTTTTTTTTGCTGATGAACTCTGTGTAATAGTATTGTCGTCATGTTCCAGTTTATATTTTGACATTGTAATGCAAACTTGCTCAAAAGTGTCTTTATGCCTAAAAGTGGCCCTCTAGAGGTTGAACTTGTCAACTGTATTGATACCATTTGAATTTCACGGTTAGCTGAGGAGGTAGAAGTTGTGCTGTGGGCAGAAGTCGACGTCATCAGCTCTGCCACGCCTCATCATCCTCTCTAACGCTGTGGTATCACTGTGGCTCCTCCCCCGTAGCCAGTTGGATTAGTGAGCACGCATCTTTCACGGAAGATTCCAAATTTTTGGTGTGGGTGAAGTAAGGCTCTGGCACGCCCGTTTAGCCCCTCTTTAAGGACAGACATGAGGACATACATACTGTACACACATGTGAGGAGTCCCACACTTCCTCAGGCTCAGAAAGACTAAAGTTCTGGCTAAACATCCTCTGGTGTGTGGGCAGCTTAAGTCATTAGGCCCGAGCGCCACCAGGCTGGCGAAGGGGCTATTATAACCGTAAGGCCAGCGTGGAAAAAGGAGTAGTGCGAGGCGAAGCCGAGCACTCATGCCAGGGTGCAACGCACTAATCGAGCGCGAAGCGCTCGCCTCCACTCCAACATACTCTCACGCAGACTCACAACAGGCCGTGCACGGAACGTGCACGCCTACGGCCCATAGAAAGTGGAACGTTGTGACTGTACGGGAGTGTGCGG
>OMNZ01063868.1:4964-20219 GCA_900303255.1 Lesueurigobius sanzi | reverse complement strand
CAATGGACCAAGCACAGCCACACTACAGCTCGACTACAGCCCCGGGACTACAACTACAGAAAGCCACGTCCAGTCAAAAAACCTTACAGGAGGCATTTTCGCCACACAACAGGGCAAGGACTCAAGAAATCACCAGGTACATCCAGGTCGTGTTATTTACGTCTTACGTCTGATTTACGGCACTTTTAAAGCACCATGATACGTTTTATGTTGTCATGTTCCATAAATATAACAATACATGGCCTGGTGACGTGCACAAGCAGATTAAATGTCAGTTTTTTGTTATTTATCATCATAAACACAATATCGTGAGCTTTTTTACAATATCGCAATAAATATCGTACCATGAGATCAATATCGTATCGTACCGTGAGATTGTGATATCGTTACATCCCTAAAAAATACCAATAAATGAATATATATTTTATTGTACAAGCCTACCACTCCATCGTCGAGTGTAAACTGTACCAAACTGAGCTGTCTCGGCCTGACAGCTTTCAGTTCAGATGATGGAACTCAACACTTTATAATAGCGGTGGGGCACATGGTCTAACGATGGACTGGAGAGGAGAGCTGCTATGGGACAGTATTGCAGCCTTATCTCTCTTCTATTCAGCGCTAATCCCTCCAGCCAATGGGATCACAATGGCACGGCCTTAATCCATGCCTGCTAGTTTATTTTTTTTCATTGGACATTGTTAAAAATCACACCTGGGCCTGATAGAACTGCCGCTGACAGGTGTGCCCAGCGTCTCGGGATCAATGGGAGCTGTCACTGGGACTAGCCTCCTGCCTGCAGGGTTATCAAATTGGTTCCTTTGTGGCAGACGTGGAAATCCATCACACGCTGCAGTCGGGCGGGGGAGAGTCTGTCTAACCCACCTGTAGAGTGTGTTTCTCCAGCCTCATCTCCAGATCGTTGTTTTGCTGTTCCAAGCGCTGTCTCTCGCCTTCCAAATCCTCAATTTTCTGCCTGAGAGTGCAAGCACACACACATGCACAATAGGTTAGTTCATTTGGAAGAAAGGTTGCGGCATTATTCTTTGGGAGAGTCACTACTTTTTGAAAGAAATAGCGAAAGAGAAGTTGAACATTTGAGAAATGACAATAATTTTCGAGATTTTTGAGAGCTCAGCAGCCGTGAAAGGAGGTGGTAAATGGGTTTAAAGTGCTTACTACTCACTTATGTCTCATTAATCCCTTTTAACATATGCCAAAGCTCTGCCTCAAGCCTTTATTTTCATACAACACAGTTCAAACCCACTAGTTATTTTTCCCTTTGTATAATTTAAATGTGATTTCCAACTAAGGTCCTGATGAAAATGTTGTTTCTTTTACCCTTCTATCTATTCGCAAGAGCAAGTGTAACAAGTGAATGTCTCCATTGTGAGATCAACAAACTCTTATTTTATGTTTTTATTGATATGTCAAGGTCTTTTGTGTGTTGGCTTAAATACTGTATATGTTTATTTATTGTGTTGGGACAGTGCATGTTAATGCTAATGTGTCCCACACTCGCACTCACAAACACACTCATTCATGCTGATCTATTGAACATGGGACCTTCTAACTGTGAAGCACGAGCGCTAACCACTGTGTTACCGTGCCGCCCAAACATATACATATATTTTAGTCTTTTCCATATTTCATGATGTAGACCTTGTGAAGCACTTTAGTCAACCATGGTTGTTTTTAAATGTGCCACATAAAAACATTTTGATTGACTGATTGATTTTTAATAAAATAAAATAATGTATCATCAGCAAATAAAATACGCTCTAGTACATCTGATGCTTTTGGAAAATCGTTAAAAAAAAAAAAGTAAATAGTATAGGCCCAAATATCAAGCCTTGGGGCACCCCCCAACTGATATCACACAGGTCTGATTCTGTGTTGTTTATTTGAACATATTGTTTTCTATTCTCTGAGTAGTTTGTGACCCATTTATGAGCAATCCCTGTAATTCCATATTTTTAAGTTTCCAAAGTAGTCATGAGTGATTTATTACATGCCTATTGCAAACCTATGAATATAATTTTTAGATTATATTATGAATTTCTCTTGCCTTTTTTCCGGTTAATTGCCATAATTGTCATTGCTGTTAAGTGATTTATTTTTCTAAAGCCATACTGACTACTGTTTAAAACATTTTATTTTGTATGAATTTGTCCAGTCAAAACAATTCAACCCATTGTCCACACTGGTACAGTGTTTGTCTATCTCAATGGAGGGCACTGACGGTTAGCATCTCCAGTCTGTGAAAAAAACAACACCACACTGGGGGAATAATGAGACACTGCATACATAACAAATGTCTATGGTAATCCACACAAGGAAATTCAATTTTAAAGGGCTTTGCAGTGAGCGGGTGTCAACAAACCTGACCTTACAAACCCAAATGATGGTACATTCAAGCTTTGAAAAAACAACTGCTGTATTTTTTTGGTCTTTTGAACAGTTGTTGCCTGAAACCATCGAAAAGAACTGGTAAACATTTGGAAAAAAAGGTGAAATAAACACCATTTCCACAAGTACCAGCTCAACTCTGCTGACACTCTACTTGCACCTCTGACTGGAAACTTTCTTAGTACCTGCTTCACCTTGGAATAAAAGCGAGCCAAGTAAGTGTCAAAGCATCATCAGATCCCTAGAGACAAGACAGCGTTCTGACCACTAGGGGTGGGAACCTCTGGGTAGCTCACGATTCGATTTGATACGCAACACATGGCTCACATTTTCACCTTTCAATATGCCGATACTGCGATAATCGATATATTGTACACAATAACATAGCTGATTTATCACTATTTTTAAAGAAACACTTTTTTTTTTTTTCAACATTTTTCCTTTATACTACATGCTCTATATTTGTTCACTAGTGTTTTCATATGCATTGTTGACTTCATTTATATTTAAATACACAACCATGAACCCGTTTCCAAAACAAAGGAATTAACCACCGGTAAATCGTATTAATAATTACAGTCGAGGCCACAATTATTAGACATATAACATTAGACATCACTCTTGATTTCTCCATGAAAATGACCATAAACAACAGGTGTTTGTTATTCTAGAAACACTATAAAGACAATGTCCAATAAGTTTAAATAAGATATTTTATTGTTTACACCAAGTTTAAACAAAAAAGGGCAAGAATGATACTTCCAATTATTAGCCCCCTGGCCATTAATAGTCAATAGTGTAGCCTTTTTGAGCCACCACTGACAACAACCTCTTTGAGTAGTTGTTAACTAGGTTTGCATACGTCTCCTGAGGGATTTTGGCCCATTCCTCCATTGCAAATTGTTCTAGCTGGTCCAAATTGCATGGTTTCCGAGCATGGACATTCACTTTCAGCACCCGCCACAGATTCTCTATAGGATTGAGGTCTGGGCTCTGTGCGGGCCACTCCAACACCTTGGTTTTGGTATCCTTGAGGAACTGTTGGACTAATTTGGATGTGGGCTTTGGACCATTATGTTCTTGGAAGACCCAGTGACGAACTAAGCTTAAACTATGAGCAGATTTCGGCATGTTCTCCCTCAAAATTCTAACATAGTCCTCTTTTTTCATGGTGCTATGGAGCCGAACAAGGCTCCCTGTGCCTGAGCCTGCAAAACAGCCCCACAGCATGATGCTCCCACCACCATGTTTAACTGTGGGGACTGTGTTCCCAGGGTTGAAGGCCTCTCCCTTTCTTCTCCAAACATAAGCAACATCCATGTGCCCAAACAGTTCCAATTTAGTCTCATCAGACCAAAGCACAGACCAAAGCATTAATTCATATAGCTTTGTTATTATCAGATCATTTACGTACCCAGTCTGGCGCACCTGTTGCATCCACTGGGTATGGGTATGGGCAATAGGTATGGGTATGTTTTTTTTCTGATCATTATTTGAAAAGTGATTGGATTCACAAACCTGCCATATTATTCTTATGGCTGAAAGTCCTTTCAACTGGACAACATCATGTACATTTTTGTGCAGACTGCAGACAGAGAAGACATTGAACTTTGTGACAGTTTTTTGTGTCATGTGGATTGTCCAAGGAATTACAGAGATAATAGCAATACATTAAGACTAGAAATGAGCATTTTGACAGTTACTATACTGTAGTTACCAGCAGAAAATGTTCAACTGCCCTCACTAGGCCCTTAAGAATGTTGTGACGTCACTTGAACATAACCCATTTGCTTCCTCTCTTCTATAGCTTGGCAACGTATTTGGCGCTTCCTTGCTCCTTCCTTGCAAATGCCCCAGTCACCATTCTGCGCCCTGACTACACCGCCACAGCAGACTGCACGATTTGGGCGGGTGCTCCATCTCCGCTCACCCACGGGATCGGTGCCTACGGCCAGCGTAGATTTCACAGCTGGTTATTAGCTTGTATAATAGCAGCCTATATCCTCAAAACAAAATAGACGTTTGTGATGTCAGTGCAGATTTGATCAAACCGCTCCTCACAGCTGCAGTTCTATATTAGTTTAGACATTTCAGTGAAGGACAACAGCGCCATGGTAACGCGAAGGAGATACTTCACTGCAGCTTTTCATTTGCTCAGGAAAGTACTAAAACAACAAAGAACTTGGTAAATGAAGGACAAAAACAAAGTCACCAGGTAGAAGTAGGGCAGCCTTCTCATGATGTTCAGCCTGATGCACCACACACGGACTAAACGATATGCCAATAATGTGATAAACCATATACAGGTTGCGTTCACGTGACATCACAACATTCTAAAGAGGGCTGCTAAAAAATTATGTGATTTCTAGTCTTAGTTTATTGCCAATTTCTCTGTAAATGTTGGGCCAATCCAAATGAGTGTCAAATTGTATTGAGAAGGCCCTGTATCGAGGTATGTATCGCATCGCCAGGTTCTGAAAGGTACACAGCTCTACCACTAACCCTCAGATTAGAAGATGACCCACTCTACTACTCATGGTTGCCCTGAAGATAAGATGATGTAGTCGTATGATGTGTCTGTAGTACCTGAGTATCCCGACCTCCTCCTGGCTCACAGCAGACGTCTTCTCGGCCTCTGCGGCCTGTTGCTTCTTCAGTGCTTCCACCTCCTGCTCCACCTGCACGTGTACACACACAGAAGAGCAATGAGCCTCAAACTCCTCTCATCCTTAATCCATTCTAGGGCTGGGCAAAAAATCGATTTGATTTAAAAATCGAGTTGGCAAGTTAAATCGATTACTTTTATTCAGAAAATCCTTTTTTTATTTATTTTTTTATCTCCTATCTCCTATACCATACAGTGTATATACCATGTGTACAACGCATACATTTCGCAATCGTCACTCATTTGGTGCTGCATTGTTCTCTGTAGGATCTTCGTAGTGAATTATTTGTTAAGAAGCCTGAAATGTTTTGTAGGTTCCAAAGCCTGGGAGCAAAAGCCTGGAAGGATTGGTCTCCTCTAGTCCGAAAACAAGTGCGTGGAAGCATGAGGAGTTGTACAAATGTATAACAGTGGGGCAGGGAGGTGGGCTGTCCACACTATTCCCTATTTACTCATTCACTATATAGTGCCGCACTGCATAGTAGACTATGTATGTGACGGCGCACGACAAAACCCTCCGCAACTCACCAGCACAACAACGGAGCAAAACAACAAAGAGAACATTTTGAAAATTAGTGATTTTCGCGTTTTTGCATAATCTGTTATCTGAAACATGGAGAAGCTTCTCCGTGATCTCAACTAACAGTATTGGTGTTTTTAAAAGCGTACATTTTGTGTTTGAAAACCGGGTGTATTTTCAGGATATTCAGTGGGCGTGTGCCACGGCACAGTTAATTTCCATACTGGCCATTCACGTGTGATCAGTGTTCTCAGAGTTGTCTTCATCCGAAGAATTCTCCCTTAGAAGTCTTAATTTGTCCCTTTCTGTCGTTGCCACAAGCTGACGTTTCTTTAGTGAGCTGCAGGAGCCTCAGAGTCTTTCTTTGTGTGTGATCTTGCCCAGAAAAGATGCTCTTGCTCCGCAAAGTCTACTCCAAATCCCGGCCCATGTCTATGGAGTCTGCTGCCATCTTTATCCCCTTTTTAACAAACGTAGTCCATGTGAAAGTAGCGCCAAGTCGCATGAATGAGAGGAATGTCCGTAATCCAGCCTCGTTCCGCCACCATTTGAGCAAAGGAAGCAAACAACTTTTTGTTTTTTGTTTTTAGAAAAAAACGCATCGCGTCACTGCGTCACGTCACCGTCAGCTGCTTGATTGACAGTCGCTTCAGCCAATGACAAAATGGCCAATTGTATTATAAATTAAAAAAGTTGATATTTTGTCAATTTTTGTTGGTTTTTAAGTTAAAAGTTGTTAAAATAAAATGTAAAATTTTCAACCATTTTAATCAAGTGTTTTTCAACAAATTTTCTGTGCATATATGGGTTTCTCTGAATATCTGACTCACTGAATCAAATGACTGGTAAAAACTCGATTCACTTTGGTGAGTGATTCATTTAAAGTCGAGTCAGCCTTACAGTGCTGAGCAGTTGGTACTGTACTGTATGTTTGTCCTTGTGTATTTCTCTCTCTTTTATGAGTCAATCTGATGTTATTCCTGACCAGGTATTCTTTGTGTTCTGTAAAAATGTCTTTGTAATGGCTATGTCACGTGGCGCCCCTTTTTGTGCTTTAGAGGAGAGTGCTCTTTTTACATTATGTTTGTTTTAACTGAGGCGCAAAAGTAAATCGCTCAGGAAAAAGATCACAATCACAAGCAAAACAGGACACACTTGGCTCCCCTCAGGTCAGAAATAAAAATAACTAGAGTAAATAAGACCCAGCTGCTATGTGCACCACAAGTAATTCTGCAACTAAATAAATTTGAATTTATTAGTTTCTAAATACTGACATTATAGACTCTGTGTATGGTTAGTCTGAGCAGAGGCTGTACTTATCCATCTCTTGGTTGGACAATGCCTTTACAATTGATACTTTATGTTTTGTCAGCTCACACATGGGGCTTACAACATGGTTGGGCTCCGCAGCGTAATAGGTTTACATATTGGCCATCTTGAAACAAATACCACTTCAGAGAGTCCTGTATTTAAGCTGTTTGGGCAAAGTTATTTGGGGGGTTTTCTTTAGTGTTGTTCCGATACCATTTTTTCTCATCCGATCCGATACCGATATTTGGACTCCAAGTAGTCGCCGATACCAAGTAGTTCTCCGATACCACGGTGTAAATAAAAACACTAGCAAAAGTCTGTAAAAAGACACCAAAGCCCATTGCATATGGCTCATTCTGCCTATAAAATGTATTCTGTAACTGTTCTGTTTCCACTCTAAAGATTAAATGAAGGCAAAAAAAGAAACACAAACGTATATGCTGTGATCTTTAGAGGATTTTGTGTCTGTCATTGTAGTATCGGATAGGTTTTGGTTCAGGTACTCGCCGATACCGATATTTGAAAAATCTGTGGTATCGGCATGAAATCCGATACCAGTATCGGTATCGGAACATCCCTAGTTTTCTTTGCACCTGAAGTTGTTGCTGATCATTTTGATCAGGGCCATTTGGGTAGTTTCTGTTTCATTATTATTTAAAAAGAGTAAAGATAATTCTTTGACAATAAATGGCTTCACACAACCACTAACCATGAGTGATAAAAAGGCTTTTGTGTTATCATTCATATTCATATAAAAAAAAAATCTGCCAGGGGCACAACTGTCTAGTATCATTGACGAAACACTGACGTTTTGCTTAGTATTTTGTTTTTTTTCTCTGTGTGAGGACCGTCTCTCTCGCAGAAGTAATTAGCTCTGCAGCAGACAGGTGGATTTCACGCGTCACTTTCAGTTAGCGCAGCTCTGATGAGGTCTACGCTGGAACCAAAGGAAGAGGATAAAGAAACCAGACACAAACAGAGGTCATACCTGCCACCGTCGACTTCTTCATTGCCTACGATGGGCTTTGGGAGCGCTCCTCGCTTTAGGAGACGCTTAGAGTGCTCCAAAAGACTCTGAATGACTGGTAATATGTGAATGTTAAATGTTCATGGGGTCCATGGAATGGCATAGTAGTATAGTAATAGTAAAGGCGAGACGCTGCAGGGGAATAGAAAGAAAATGTGGGTAGATTTTGATTAAATTCTTATTTATTACAGTGTGCACTGAAAGACACCACTGTTCTTCTGCACTACCACTCCCCTGTAGAGTTTGTTCTCCGCCTGAGTTTAGATCGTCCAGTCATATCAGGGGTGTTCAATTTTTTTTTTTATTGTGGGCCATATACTGACGTGTGTACAGCAGAGCTCTTCAAATATATTTTTTACTGGTTCAGTTTTTCACAGGTCATTGGCCTCTGTGCCGGCCATTTTGTGAGCTCCACATCACCAAACATAAATCATTTTCTACGGGTGTTAAAAATAATCGTTTCGGTGATCCGGTATCGCGATAGTACCTTGCACGATTCTCGCATCGATTTAAAATGCTTCCGTATCAATTTTTTTAAATGTATTTTTGGTGAAATATTCATTGCAGCGCCTTACTTTAGTGCTGCACTTTCACTCCCGCCCACTAGTTGGCAGCGCACTGTCCAGCCCGCCAGAGTAAGAATAGCATCTCACGAGAGTTACACAGGAGTGGCTTGTTTACACTGTAGTCTCGCGACCTCTGAGTTTAGCACACGTTTAAAATTCTTAATTTCAACTCTTGGCTTTTACAGGAAAGACTGAGGCCTTGATTGGGAAGAGTCACGGACCGTTGTTCACTCTTCTATTTAGCCGTCATCTGCACATGCTACAACGGTCCGTGACTCTTCCCAATCAAGGCCTCAGTCTTTCCTGTAAAAGCCTCGATACCAGTACTAAATCATTTGTGTTCTACACAAAAAAGTAAATATTTAGATATGTTTAAATGAAACAAATCCATCTTATTTCTCTAAATTTCAGCTGTTTTGACGAGTCAAGTTTAGTGGCTCATTTGGCTGATTCTAACACTTGTTCTAAGGTGTTTTTGACTTGTTTCAATAGATTTCTACTTATATGCTTTTTTTATTTAAATGTATTTGCCAATGGGGTAAAAAAATTGGTCTTGTCCATTTGGCAGCTTTATTTTCCCAATTCAGGAGAGATTACTTCAGAATCAGTGAAAAAAAAGCCAAATAATGTAGATGACAGGAGTAAATATTAGGGATGGTCCGATATTAAAATTTTCTGCCGATATCGATATCCGATATTTGCCTCGCTGCTGTGGCCGATATCCGATATTTTCCGATATTAATATCAACATTTAAAATTAATAGCAAGACCCACTCACATTGAGTAAAGTTCCTAAATTCAAATGATAATGCAATATGACTTTGGCTTATCAATTTCAATTGTAGCGTGAAATGCCACTTTTGGCTAAATATTTACATAGGTTTATTAGAAAAATTTACTTTTATGCTCAGTAATTAACTGGGAAAAATATCGGCGGGGTACTTTTCCATAACGGACCGATACCGATATTTGAAAAATATCCAAATATCTGCTGATATATCTGCGGCACCGATATATCTGACCATCCCTAGTAAATATGTCTAATCTGGTCCAAACTGCTCTGATCAAGACCAGATTCTCAAATCAAATCAAGTTTTGTTGTGTAGAACCATAGAACAGTTGGTGTATCGCGTGTTGGGCCTTAGACGGTGGTCAAACATTCAATTGGGAGCATTTAGGAGAAAAACAACCACAGTCCCGTTTACAAAAGGAAGACTGTTTGGTCCCAGTGCTGCCCTCTACTGTCCTGAGTGAAAGTGGTGGAGCACTGACTGCACTTTATCCAGGATGTCATCAAACAATTGATCGATATTAGAATAAAAAGTATTGGTGTCGTATAGTGCTGTCAAAAGTATTGCGCTATTTTCGCGTTACACAAACCAATTTTAACAGCGTCTTTTTTTTTATCGCACGATTAATTGCGTCGCTGAAGACTGTAGTGAATATCTCCGCTAGTAAATGAATATATACTAGGAGGGTTGGGGCTTTCATGTCCTTCTAGCCGCGTTGAAAATATGTATCAAAAAGTGCTTAGTTAGCATCAGCACTCAGCACTTTACATAATCGCCCAGGGATTCAAAACGGAGTGAGATAAAAAAAAAAATTTGCCTGATACTAGACTTTTTCATCCTGAAAATGTGTCACTGGTCAGCTGCCATCTTGTTTTCAACATTGAACATGGAGGGCAAACGTATGGAGTAACATTTGTGCCAAAAATTAGCAAACCTATGGGGTAACATTTAGGACATATTTTCTGTTGTTATAAACACAGATGGCACATAGAAGGTCAGGTTTATACCTTTTATGTCCCTAGAAGCATATATTAGTGGAATAATAATCATAAAAGTGCTTACAGTATAAACTGTATGAATTAGTGTGAAATCTAACACTACACATTGTTTTCAATCAAAGATATTTGCACAAACCCTATCCACTTTTCCATGTTCATTATAGTTTTAAAATGTTCATTTAAGGGACATTTAGAATAGATAAAAATGTGTGATTACTGTGTGTTTAATCGCGAGTTAACTAGGATATTCATGAGATTAATCGCGATTAAATATTTTAATGGTTTAACAGCACTACTATCGTACCATGCCACAAAATATAGAGCCATATATATTGGCCAGATGGATCCATTTGATACACTGCAGCTCAGATATTTCCATGGACTGAAAAGTCATTAAGAATCTCTCTCCAAAACCCAATCGTTGTCCCGCAGACGCTGTTTCACCTCCCTCTAAGACACTTGAGTGGGAGTCTTCATCTCTCTCACTCTCTCTCCCGACACGACGTGTGAAGGAGCTTGTGCAAAGACAAAGCCAGACGCAGGATAAACAACCATAACATGCAGAGTCCTATGAACAATTTCTGCACTTCTCAAGTTTCTGATTACTCTTTTTTTCATGGAGATTGGCCCAATATTGACAGAAATACAAATTAAGATAATAAAAACAACGAGCTTCAACAAAGCATGCGATGTGACACGCGAAATTGCCGCACGGAAATACGCAAAGTTAATGCCTTTTCTTCCACAGCTGTTGTAAATGTTGTGAATCCAACATAAAACAGAAGCTGGGACGTCCTCAGACTTATGATTAGTTTGTGAACTTTGTGCAGCCTAAAGTCCAGTGCTTTCTCTGCAGAGTCCCGTCAGGCTGCAGGCACAGAACAGCGCTGCAGCCAGGGGCCAATCAGAGGAGGGGGCTCAGTGGGCAGGGCCCCACACACTAACACAGTCCTGCACTAAAAATAGATAATAAATAGTAAATGAATTAAACATTGCCCCAGTTTGAGGAGAGCAGCAACATTTATTAATTTATTCTTAATAGAAATATAATTAAATATTGGAATAAAACCATTAGCTCCAATAGTAGCCCAATTCTTACTGTTTGGCAGTGAGCAGATACAAATCTTACATGAATACAAGAAATTGCACATGATTTAAAATGTTCTCCAGACTTGACCCATAACATGGGTATGTTTATGAACAAATAAATGACATAAGGTCAGGCATAAAATTGGAGTTTCTTTTGATTAAATATAATGTGATGCTGACCTTCGGATGGCGTTTGGACTGCACTAATGAATGGTGTATTTTGTGGCTCTTCTCGGCATCAAGGGTGAATATTTTGGCTCTTGGTCTCTGACAAGTTAGCCACCCCTGATATAGTGATATATCGGAAAATCGATATATTGTCACAGCCCTAGTCAAAGAAGTCTAGTGCTCGGCTCTAGGAGGGAGGGGAATGGAGACTGAACTTTGATTTTGATAGTACCATATACAGCAGAAATTGGCAAAAAAAAAAAAAAAACCTTCAGTTTAGAACATTATGGCCCCAAGATAATTTTGAGAAATAGCCAGAACCACGATGAAAACATACTGTATATGATTATGAGGCATTTTTCACCATTCAAATCACCCGGAAAGGAATAAGAAAGTGTACGCAGCGTGGCTCGAACAGAAGAGCTTGATATAGTGAATGCAGGCAGCCTGTGTACACAGTTAGTCATGGCTCATGCTCAGGGCTAATGGGAGGATAATGGGATTAGAGAAGATGTATACTTACTGTTAGAAGCTGCAGTCTGAGAGCTCCTGCCTCCTCCTGGGCTTTAGTCAGCTGGGCCTGGGCACAAACAGGAGACGAGTCACAATCAGCTTGTGTTTGCGTTGGGCTAAAAGCGCTAAAAGCGGAACGTGTTATAGAAAATGGACGTATGAGCGTTCAGCCATGTCAGATGTGCTTTACTTTCATTCACGTGGCTATTCCCAGGCCAAATCCCACATCACCAGACAAGTCCGCAGAGCAAGTGATTACTATTACACTATACACATCCTACACTACAGTCGTAGTACAACAGGTAGAAGAACTCACTCTGCTGTGAAACATATTAAAAGTGATGTGTGAAGCAGGCAGAGGAGAGGACTACGTGTTCTCCTACTGTTGTGCGGTCACTAATGGGATGGGAACCTCTGTACCTCACGATTCACTACAATACGAGATACATGGCTCACGATAACTATAACCTCACGACTTGAGATACTGCAATAACCGATATATGGCACATACTAAAATACACAATACATCACTATATTTGAAGAAACATGAGCAATTTTTAAAATCTTTTTCAAGATTTTTACTTTATAAAGAACTACACGCTCCATATTTATGATTTATATTTGTTTTCATCTGCATTGTTCATTTTTGTCTTAAATAGTGACATATCACTTAATTTACATTTACTTGTTTCCAAAACAAAGAAAGATAGAAGTTCATCTATTTATAATTGTACACACATTAAAAGTTATTTATTTGTGTGACAGTGTTTGGTCCAAGTAGGGTTGTGCCGATGGTCCATCGTGATGGTGAACCAACATCCTGATGTAGAGCCACCATCGTGATGCCACGGTCTAAATGCACATTTGTCAGATGCCACATATTGCCAAAACAGAGTCTCGTTAGCGAAAGAGAAAGGAGATGGCCGCGCTCTGAGGGAGAAGAGAGGCGGCCAACTCCGCGGAGGCGCAGAACCTAAGCAGATCATGTAACTCAGGGATGTCAAACTCATTTTGGTCGAGGGACGAAATTCACGGACGATGGCGGGTCGCGGGCAGGAACAGGAAAATATTACTGACAAAACATTTTTTCTATAAATCAATAATCAATCAGTTGTTCTGCCGTTAGTTGAATATATGAGATAGGTCTGTGGGGGCCCCTGCCAATTTGGGGGCCCCAAGCAGCTGCCTGCTTTGCCAAATGGCAAGGGACGCCCTGCTCATACAACAGCGCATCCACTTCAAAGTTCTGCTCAACACCTACAAAGCCCTCCATAACCTGGCCCCTCCACAACTCACAGACCTCCTATAGCACACCCGCCCCGCCCGCCGCCTCCGCTCTGTAGACTCCAACCTCCTCACATCCATCACTAAATCCAAGCACCGGATCTTGGGGGACCAAGCCATAGCCCACTCTCAGGAACTCACTCTCCATAAACATCAGAAACTGGGACTCACTGCTTACCTTCAAAAACCTGCTCAAACCCACCTGTTCAACAAGGCATACAACCCATAACCTCTGTTATTTTACCCTCCGGCCCATTGTGTGTCTTTTATTTGTTTTGCCTGTAAAGCGTCTTTGTGTCCTTTAAAAGCGCTATACAGTATAAGTCCCATATATTATTATGAATATGCCGTGATTTGTGAAGAAAAGCCGACTAATAATCATAAAGCATTTTTATCGATTGAGAGCTTGACAAGAGCTTACACAAACATATTATTGTGACAGTGACCCTGAAAGCTGTGAAATGTGCATAAATCATCCCTGTGAAGAATTGGAATGTTACGAATGTGTGAGGGATGTTGGCAATGAATCTAGTCAGAGATACAGATCACAATTGGGTGCTTTGGAGCGTGCGCACAGCCCACCTCCATCTCAGAGTTGTGGCTCTGGCTCTTCTGCAGCATCTCCTCGGCCTCCTTCATCCGTTTGCTGAGCTGAGGGGAGTACTCCGTGGCAGCCAGCTCACTGTCGTACGACTCCAGAATCCCACGCATACCGTCACGCTCCTGTGGGAAAAAAAAATAATAATCAATCATAAAAGGCTCCACAAAAGATCACCAAATCCTTCGCAAAATGACGTCACACAGTATTCATATCGGTTATGATTTTACTCATTTACTCATGTACTAAGTTACTATGTTTTAAGTTTCGCTTTGACACATTCTAGTGATGGGATTTATGGCTCTTCACAAGGAGCAGAGTCTTTGGGATCTGTTCTTTTCCAAGAGCCGTTCGAAAGACGCTTTATACAGATGGTTTTATGACACCAGACAGAAAACTCATACCGTCTAAGTCAGAAATGATCGCTGACAGGCACTTTATTCAAATTATCCAAAATGACGATGGTAAATGTGTATTCACAATGTGTATGTGAATAACAAGTAAAGAAAAGAGGATAAAACTCTGACAAACGAGTTTAGTGAAAAAGCTTTCATTTGTGTCACTTGCTCTGCTGATTCTTAAGTTTGTTCAGGGTAAATCTGAAAAATTGGCCCAGCTCTTTTCACAATCGAGATCATTGTCATGTTGGACCAACTTTTGCCAAGAAGAATGGGCAGCTTTACCATCAAAGATTAATAGCGTCATTGACAACTACCACAAAAGACTCCAAGCTAGGGGCTGGGCGATTTTATCACAATTCATGCATCATAATGTCTTTTAAAAGGCGACTAAATCCTTCTTCTCCTGCTTCTTCTTGAGTTTAGTCTTGGTTATTTTCAGTCCAGAGTTTTGACATGCTTCCCTCATGGTCCTGGTTTAATCCTGGTTCAGTCTGTGATATTGTCCAGATTTAGTCCCGATTCAGACCCAGTTTTCTCTTGGTTTATTTCTGATTGAGTCCTTGGGTTTAGACCTGCTTTAGTCCTGGTTTAGTCCAGAGTAATCATGATTTCATTCTGTCCCTGGTTTAGTCCTTCTTAGTTTAGTCCCGGTTTAATCCACATTCTGTCCGTGATATTGTCCGATTTTAGACCTGGTTTAGTCCTGGTATAGACCTGGTTTAGACCTGGTTTAGCCCTGGTATAGACCTGGTTTAGACCTGGTTTAGTCTTGGTTTAGTCTTGGTTTAGACCTGGTTTAGACCTGGTTTAGACCTGGTTTAAACCTGATTTAGTCTTGGTTTAGACCTGGTTTAGCCCTGGTATAGACCTGGTTTAGACCTGGTTTAGTCTTGGTTTAGACCTGGTTTAGTCTTGTTT
>OMNZ01063835.1:7180-18354 GCA_900303255.1 Lesueurigobius sanzi | reverse complement strand
CAATGTATAAATCCAGTGACAAACACTGCCCTTCAAATTATAGACCTATCTCTTTGATTTCGCAGTTTGCAAAAATTATTGAGAAACTCTTTGTCTCTCGACTAGACTCATTCATAGAGAAACATCATTTGCTTAATGAGTGTCAGTTTGGGTTCCGAACCAACCGATCCACAGCTTCAGCCTTAATAAAACTCACACAACACATCACTACGGCAATAGAAAATAAACAAAGCACTATTGGGGTATTCATTGATTTCAAAAAGGTGTTCGACTGTCAAAATATACAGTTGTCATTAGATGGGACAAATATTGAAAGAGCCTCAGAACTACGATTCTTGGGTGTGACTCTAGATGAGAGCCTAAATTGGAAATCTCATGTTGCTAATACACAAAAGAAAATATGTAAAAACCTCTCAATCCTTCACAAAGTAAAATATTTTGTAAATTATTCAGCTTTGAGGGTCTTGTACTGTACATTGATATTGCCTTATTTAACATACTGTTTGGAAATCTGGGGAAACACGTTTGCAACCACCATTAAGCCATTAATCACATTACAAAAAAGAGCAATAAGAATTATCCGTAAAGTCCACGGAAGAGAACACACCAATAAGCTTTTCATAACATCAAACATTGCTAAAGTTACCAGACCTCATAAAAGCACAGACGCTCACTGTCATGTACAAAGCAAGACACCGTTTGTTGCGTCAAACTGTACAAATCATTTAAAGATGACTCTAACAGGAGAAATAAACTATATTTGACCCTTCCTTTTGCTAGAACCACCCAGAAGAAGATGACCATCTCTGTAGCTGGAGTCAAGCTGTGGAACTCCATGGAAATAAAAATAAAAAATTCCACTAATATATTTCAATTTAAAAAAGCTATTCAAAGAAAAAATAATGAGATCCTTTGAACTGCAGGAAGAATGATGTTTGTGTAAAGTGTGTAAAGTGACCTTTTTTTAGGCGGAACTTCAGACCATCCTGTGGTTCATTGTATTGGGGTTTTTTTTTGGAGAAAGGGGCACATATGGTTTTTGATAATTTTATAAAAGAATAATTAACATGACTGTAAAAACAATAATTAACATGATTTAAATTAAAACATGAAATGTATAATGTTGATTAATGTCCCGTTTCAAGTAAATAAATTACAATGTAATTTACAGTTACATAAAATGACAATAAAATCAATAAAATGTAAATATGATCATTAATTAATTATATTAAAAGTGAAGGGTGCAGATAAAATCATTTCAGTTATCATATGCACAGGTAAAAAGAACCATGTTCAGCCTGGATTTGAACATTGTCAGAGTCATATCTTGGACTGTTTCAGATTTTAGCTGCATAAAACTGAAACACAGCCTCACTATGTTTAGTCCTGACTCTGGGACCAGACCACTCACTGAGGTCCTCAACATTGCGGGACAGAGTGTACATTAATAATGGAGGTCTGCGTGGCTTGGTTTACATTTACTGTACCAGTTGGGTATAATGGATATCGGATGATACCCTCGTGGGCACATCTCATAGCCATGACACTACTTTATGCACTTTGAAAACTGTACTGCACTTCCATATTTTGTATGTGCGAGTTACGTTCTCATGGCAACCGAAGAGCAAGAAGGAACCTGATTGGCCATTTATTTTTGTTAACATCCTAAATGACAATTATTAAAAATATTAAAAGACAAAGAGCAGGACGGTGGACGGTGTAGCGCAGTGTTTCTCAAATAGTGGGGCGGACCCCCCGGGGGGGCGTGGTGCAATGCCAGGGGGGGCGCATGTGATCCTGGGGAACTTGCTTTTATATAATGATGAAAAGAAAGGCGGAGAGAGACTGAGATAATGAGACAAACAAAAGTCTCCCGAAAGCTAAGACGAGAAAATGTGACGAAGTGCAGCGCTTGGCTTCACTAACTATGACCTGACTACGGTGTCAGACCAGGAAAGACCAGGGGTGAAAGCCGGTACGGCCCAGTACTGCGTTCTGCTAAAAGATCGGTACCGGGAGGAAAGACGAGGAGCTCTCTTATGCGCAAAAAGTAAAAACTCCATAAGACATTAGACCTGAACCTCAAACGTGCATAAGTTTAGTGATTAAATGCAATGCAGAGGGCAGGCTAATGTGTCCATATCCACAAACTTTCTGTAGCTTTGTGACAAAAGGCGACAAAAGTGCTCCATGCCATGAGCCGCCCATATACGTGTACGTAGTTATGCAGCACCACAGCTGTCACATGGAGGGGGGGGGCGCGAAACGTTTCCTTCTTCCTAAGGGGGGCGTAACAGAAAATAATTGAGAAACACTGGTGTAGCGCATGGTAAGACAAGCACTTGAGGGTCATATTTCCAATAAGAGGGGCCAAAAAGTTTACATGGTAAATCCATCAGAGCTTCCGGGTCGGGAGCCAGCCCCTGTATCCGAACTGGCTTCACAGAGAACTAGCCAATTGTACCTCCATCATTAATGTACACACCCTGAGGTCCTCACCACACTAAAATTTTTAGTCCTGATTCTGGGACCAGCAGGAGACCACTTCCTGAGGTCTTCGAAGCTGAGATGGTTCATAAGGCTCTAACATGTACTGGTGCAAGACCTTTAAAGTCTAATCTCTGAGCGACAGGAAGTTTACTTTAGCATAAGATCCTACCTTTATTATTATTACTACTGCCAATTTGCTACCAAGGTCAAAATACTTTAACTCATTTTCTATCGTAGATGAAAAGGCTCCCGTCTCAGAGCTTTTATGTATTCTAATGGGATGGTTCTTGTGCTTATTGCAGAAGGTAAAGCCTAATGGCCGCGGGGCTACTCAAATATAATTAGTGCTCATTACCCGATTAACTCAATGCACCAGCACAACACAGCGCATGGCGTTTGTCGATACATTCATTTCTAAAACCCAAATAAAGGTGTCAGGTGTAATTACGATCAAGCAGATTCAGCCGAGCCAACAATGCAGAGGAGGTCAAAATTAATTATATGGTTCAGGAGAAACTAGGAGAGTAACTATGGAGACCGAATACACACGAAAGTACGGGATGGACTACAATGACAATTTTAAGTGGTTGGCTATTTAATCTATGAAAAAGTGTACTCTTTTAACAAGTATTATACACTGGTAATTAAAACAAATGGTGAGTCCTATCCCACTGCACCATGTACAACCTTTAAATTAGGGCTCGTGATCTGGTATTCTTATGTTTAACGCAGCTCTGAGCTCAGATACTTTCTCTCCACTCACTGCTTCTACTGTCAGGATTAAACCAGAACTAAACCAGGAGAAAACTAGGTCTAAACCTGGTCCAAAATCAGACAATATCACAGACTGAATCTAGATTAAACCAGGACTAAACCAAGAAGTAAACCGGACGAAAGCAGAGATTGAAATGATGGTCTACACCTCACTGCAAAAAGTGATAAGTTAAATGTGCTTGAATTCTGAATATTTGACATTATTATGAGTTATTTTCACTCGCCATGTAAAATTATCTGCCAATAGAACAAATATTTTTGCACTTAATTAAGAAAAAGACAAAAAAAACAACCTCTTGCACTAAAAATGTGATAATAAATCTAAATTGACTTAAAATTATATGCTTTTTCTTATATTAAGTGCAAAAATACTTTTCTTTTTTTGACAAGTCAAAATGACTAATAAATAAGGTTAAATATTCTGCATTAAAGCAAATTTAACTTATCAAGACATCAGTTTTTGCAGTACTGGACCAAAGTAAAAAGGACTAAACCAGGGACAGAATGAAACGATGATTACCCTCGACTAAACCAGGACTAAACCAGGACTAAACCAGGTCTCAATTAGAAATAAACCAAGAGAAAACTGGATCTAAACCAGGTCTAAACCTGGACAATATCACTGACTGAACTAGGATTAAAAAGGACTAAACCAGGACAACACCAGGTCTAAATCCAAGAAGAAGCAGGTGGCTTTAGGCGCTTTAAAAGACAATTTACACATGAAATCGTGATTTAAACTAAAGAAAATCGTGATAAGATGTTTCAGCCAAATCACCCAGCTCTACTTTAAATATTACTATAAACTGTATAAAGCAGGAAATCAAATCAAAATCCTATCAAATGTATTTATGAAGCACATTTAAAACACCAAACTGGTACAGAATGATAAGGTGAGGAAATCTGAGACTTCCAGGGAAACACAGCATCAAGAAGTCCATTGAATTGACACCGTTAATGCCATCAATAATTCGGATTTGATTCTTTCTCGATTCTCTTATCGATGCCTAAGAAAGAAGACACTATATGTACAATTTTATATTTGTTTAATGATTTTCAGTTATCGTATGTTAAAAATACATTTTAAAAATGATTTTACAGTAATAGACTATAGAATATTACTATCAGCCATATCTAATAAAGTGTGTTAGTGTGAATGTTTTCAAAATATATTGAATAATAAGGCATTTTCTCTGATCTGTCTCTCAGGGATTCATTATTACGAGAGAGAGCGCGAGAGAGAGAGACTGCTCTGGCGACTTTATGTAATTATCAGCAAAGATGGATAAGATTTACTCTCTGCACGTTTAACCTTTTGCTGACTTCATGAGTTTTGGACTCGATTTAACACTGACGCCGACGCTTTCTTCAGTCTTTACCGATGAGTGCCATGCATTTAGCACACATAAGTTTTACCTGTTGAGCGGAGCTTACGGTGCTGCAGCTAAAGACGGCGAAGAGTCAGACACTTTTCTGAAGCCGATGGTAAACATGCCATTCCTCTAATTTAATGCCATGATGGTGAGGTGGCATGTTGCTGGCATTACCACATGACATTTTCGTTTTGTAAAATAAAGCCACACTTTAGACCATTTTGTTGTCTAAACCACTTGTTTTCGAACCGTAGACATACAGTTCTGAGGCTTTGTGCAAACAGAACCGGTTCTAAAAGTAAAGCGCTTTGTGACCATGTTTGTGAAAGGTGCTGTATTACTGTAAATAAAGCTATTCTTCTTCCAAGCCTTTCTCTGCACTTTTATTTCAATATTTATTCACTGAAGAAGTTTAAAAACCATACGTTTCACTGCTACAAACGTTAAGTTAAAATTACTTTAAAAATAAGTATTTCCTGTGAGTAATTTTGACTTCTACCAATTAAAAAAGCATTGTTGCTCTTTATTGAGCTTTAGGCTAATTTGCTAATCTTTTTTTTTTTTCTTAAATTTAAAAACAAACCTTTCCCACTGGCTAATTTCTTTGGCTTACTAAGTCACAGGGCTCTAGGCATAGGCCAGTCATCCAAGCTTATCTAGGGCACCAAATTGGGCTAGGGTCAGCCCTGCTAACTTAAATCAAAGGCAAACTTATTTTAAGAAAATGTTCTCATTTCTAGATGACTTCTTGTAGTGTAGTCCGTTTAAATGGTTATTAATTCAGCCGTATAGGCTAATTTCTATAGTTATTCAACAATAATTGTGTTAGTGGGTCCCGACACCGTTCCAGTTGAGAACCACGGTGCAAGAGAATTTGTGGATTTTAGAGTATTTTAGCTTTGCTTGAACACACTATTGAACCCTTTTTCTAAAGAATCTGAGTTTGTGTTGATCACTTTCACAATAATCTGCCGCAACCTCGAAGAAGACAGTATTCAGATGAAGTCCAAGTGGTACACAAGACGAAAACGGTTGGGTACCACTTCTTTATATGGTCACATATCGAGACAGTGAAATGTGCCACCGATTGTTGTCTTTTCTATTGCCTTATTCCCATTTAATAGTAGGCTTCAGTGTGCATTTTGATTGATAGGCGTTTGCGGCGAAAGCAGGGAGGTATATGTGTGCTACGCTGACAGGGAACCTAGGGCCTCATTGTTCAGTCAGTCAAACTAAAACCCATAGAAGAAGAGTGATTTTTTTTGAGCAGGTGCCTGTCTGCCTTTTCCGCCGTCACAGTGGAAGGGTGAAATGCCGAGGCTTGTGGGATATGGGGATGTCTGTATGTCAGTCGAGCTCTGCCTGTGTATCCCAAGATCCTGCTCATCAATAATGAAACGTAACGCAAGTGTAATACAGGTCCAGAGGTGAGGTTGTTTGGTCAGAATGTAAGTGACAGCTTTAGCCTGGAGCAGAAAGTGAACTAGTGCCTACATGCAGGTCAACCGCGAGGAGGAGGGAACATGCCTCACAAAACAATCACAGTAAGCATACACATACACATTATTTTACTATTATTAAGGGGAGACTGCAGGGAAACTCAATCTGTTAAATGTTCA
The DNA here is from genome assembly GCA_900303255.1 of Lesueurigobius sanzi. Classification (NCBI taxonomy): domain Eukaryota; kingdom Metazoa; phylum Chordata; class Actinopteri; order Gobiiformes; family Gobiidae; genus Lesueurigobius; species Lesueurigobius sanzi. The sequence goes on along the minus strand of OMNZ01063835.1, from coordinate 12,098 downwards.
GATTTTGGGCCAGTTTGCTCTCTTAGCGCATAAACTTTCACCTGGAACAAATAAATGACCTAATCTTTACAATAAGGAGTGTAATTAATGCACTGAATCAATGTTTCTCTATAGAACTATATGGGAAAACATAACTTCAATTTTTCTCACATTGTGCCGACATCTGCACTTTGGTAGCTCCTACAACATAGGTGCCCAAAGTGGGACCCGCGGGGCAAATTTGGCCCTCCAGGGGTTTTTAATTTATTTTTATTTATTTGATAGGGTCAGAGCACATTAATGAACATCTGTATTGAAATAATAACAGATGTAAACATGCCGGATTATAGCCACAAAGCTAATTTACATCCGTAGTCCCTAGGCAGATCAGAGAAATACACAATCAACAATACAACAGAAGTTCGTACAGCAAAAGAAATGCTAAAAAGTACACTTAATGATTACAAGACTGGTTTGCTTCAAGCCACACTTTGAGTTGGGCTTTGACTATAGGAAATGTGGGACATTCCCTAATAGTGAGGGGGAGACTGTCCAAGGCTGTTTAATTTGGCCCTCGAGATGGTGCTTGCATAAGTATCTACTTTGATTACCGTATTTTCCAGACTATAAGTCGCTCCGGAGTATAAATCGCACTAGCCAAAAAATGCATAATGAAGACAAATATATATATATACAAGTTGTTTGATGTTTGAGATTGATTTGCTTGATTGACATTTTGTATTTTTATTGTTTTGTTTTTATTACCCATTTAAATTTGTATTTAAATTTGTATGTGATGTGTTTTTTCTCATTATGTTCAGCGCTTTGAGACTCACTGTGTGTATGTAAAAGGTGCTCTACAAATAAATGATTGATTGAAGTTGCACTAGACTGTAAGTCACATTTTTGGGGGGAAATTTATTTGACAAAATCCGAGACCGACTATACTAACGTAACACAATGATGGTTATTCTGCTACACAAAGCAACAAACTGAATAGGTGTCTGGCAGTGGTTTTGTTTGGGATAATTTTTCTCAGTCATTTTGAAGGACAGGGTTGTAAAAAATCTTTCAATCCTTCAAAATGAAAAACTCAGAATATTCTGTCAACAACCTCTGGTGTCTGGTATGTTAACGTAACATTAACAGTTATTCAGATAACTATAGCATGAAGCAGTGTTTCCCAACCAGGGGTACAGGGACACCTGGGGATACGAGAGAGGTTAGCAGGGGGTCGAATCATTTCAGAATCAATTGTATTTTTGATTATTATAGCAAAAGAAAAGACGTTTTAAAACAATGAACTGTAAAGAGTGAGATTTTGAGAGTATTTAGCTTCTTTTACCTGATAAATTGAAGAACAGATTCATTGTGAAAATCACAAACATGTGAAATTATATATTTTAATATAAGTGGCTGGACCAGCCAAACGATGAGACAATGTGTGATTTATAGTAAATCAATGGACTGAATAGTTACTAAGGACAACAAAACAGCATGTCCTACTCAAAACACAGAAATGAAAGGATATTTAATCATAGATCTGTTTGCATTTGGTCTTTCTACATGCAAAACGGTATTGTGTTTGGCCCTCCATGGAAAAAAGTTTGGGCACCCCTGTCCTAAAAACTCCAAACTTTACAGTCTTGTACTAAACAATATTCTGAAGGCTTGTTTTGAGACATTTAATTTAAATATTTAATTCCTAGCTTGATTTATTGAGTTTTGAACACCAAAAAACAAGACAATGATTTATTCACTAATAACTAGTTTATTCAAAATCTAAACAAAATATCCAAGATCCCCTCTGAACACATCTTTGTAACTAGTATATAAACAAAATAAAATGATAAATTTAAACCTGGCTTTATCCATGATTTAGATTTTGTTGCCAGAAATATATTTTTGGCCATTTTCATGTATAAAATTCCTATTAATTGATTGATTGTTTATTTCAAGTTTGTACACTACATCATATACACTTCACAGTACAGTGCCAGCAACCTGCCAGCACCATGAAGGGCATCAAAATAAGAATAAAAATAGAGAGTCAAAAAGAAATAAGAAATGCATGTCTCATCCAAGACATGCATTTATTTATCATATTACAATTTTTGGATAAAATTCCTAACTTTTGTATGAAAACATAAAATGACTTGCGATACAATTTCTTTGTCATATTTATGTCAGTCATATACAGTAAACATATATTGATATCACTCAATATTTCGTCCCAGTTTCACCTGCAGTATCTCGTCTTAAATTATGACTATATGACCATCTAAAAAGACAGAATGTGTTTTTTACATCGTACTGAGACCTGCCAGAGTAAGTAATGTGCCTCTAAGCAATTTGAGGTATTACACATGATCACAACTAATTTGTCAAGTCTGTGGTAAAAACAGAAGTCCATTAGCTGATGATCCTGATGTCTGGATTACCACTTCAATAAAATTACAACGACAAAGTGTGCGTGCATCTTTCTGCTGTCAGTTTTCAGCTTTTTTGACACAAATGTCTTTTAGCACGGTAGTACTAAAATCAGTGCTTTTATTCACAAAGTCTGAAAACTGGACACATCTGTTGTTAAAATACCAGCTTGGTTCCAGCTTTTCCCAGTGGTTTATATCAGAAAATACAGTAATTGTTTCTTTCTGGAAAACAAGGACAAACCATTTCTTAACTGGATTTACTAACGGTGATCCAAGACTGTACTGATCCATAAAGGAAATTAGTTGATTCGTCCATTGAAATATGTTTTAAAATTATCTAGTTTTGTCTTTGACTACAATATGTTGCAGTTCAAGCGACTTCACAACATTCTAAAGAGCCTATAGTCTAAAATTGAGGTGAAGGGGAGCTGAAAATGATATGCTGGTAACTATGATAACTGTCAAAATGCAGATTTCTAGTCTTCGTTTTTCTCTATTGCTGTGCCAGGCCACATGAAGCATAAACTGTCAGTACATTGTCTAAATATTTTCTGGTGGTGACAGTATTCAAAAACATGTGCTTGTCGTTTGCTATAGTAGAAAGGATTTTCAGCCATAAGGATAATATGGCAGGTTTGTGAATCCAATCTCAATAAAAAACTGATCAAATACAACATTTGTCAATTTTCTTTTTGGAAATTTCTTTCAGACCCATAGAGTTGTATTGGCACCTGCTCCAACTGAAATATAATTCTGAAACATTAACACAACCCATTTTATACATTCAATGAGAAGTATGATGTAAGCAGTAGTTCCAATTGTACATACCAGACAGTGTCCAGTATCCTCATCACACTGAGAGCTGTGTCCGTGGCATTGACAAGCTTCACAAAAGCCATTGTAGGGGACTCCGTTCACTCTGCGAAATCCACTGGCGCATGACTGTGACACAAATAAACACACTTGTTAGACCAATACGATAATACTATATAGAGGTTTGGAACTGACATCACAGTGCAATGCATTATGGGAATTTTGCCACCATTTTTCAGGACCAGTACAGTTAGCAGTTTGTTGTTTGGACAGTCAAGATGGCACCTCAACCACATACACATCAACACAATGTGCTGGCCACGCCCCATTATGTGACATCACATTCCAAAGCGCTATATACAGTTGTGCTCAAAAGTTTACATACCTTGTCATAGAATATAAATAAACAGAAAAACCTTTGTCACTCATGGTTAGTGGTTGCGTGAAGCCATTTATAGTAAAAATAAAAACAGTTTGTTTACACTTTTTCAACTAGAAACTAGCCAAATGTCCCTGATCAAAAGTTTACATATTGTGCATCTTGAAACAAGCATCAATTTTGTCAGAGAGTCCTGTATTTCAGCTGAAGTGAGTTCTTCTTTGCTCCTGAACAATTTTCCTGCAGTTGTTGAAGGTCATGTAAACATTAGATCAGGGACATTTGAGTAGTTTCTGTTTCATTATGATTCCAAAAGACTAAATTTGCAGTGCTCTATTGTACGATGTGGTACTCACATCTGCTGCTAATGTACAATTTTGTGTTGTGTTATATTGATGTTTTATTAGATTTCTTTATCTTATTCTATTTTATGCATTCCCTTATAGTTTTATAATTATTTTTCCATAGTTTATTATTTATCATATTACAAGTTTATGTTTCATGTTGCACGAGTACACCGAAGAAAATTCCTAGTCTGTGAAACTAACTACATTAGACATTTTTACTACTGTCTTCTGGAATATCTGGCTGGTTTGATGACTTTTCTGACTGGTTTTAAGGTAATCTCGCTTGAAATTAAGAAAATAAAATTGCTAATAGGACAAGAACAATGTTCTCACCCCTCTGGCAAAAATGTTTACTTGAAATGAGACGCAATGTATTGAAAAAAGTCAGAAACAGAAATATGTTACACCAGCTCTAATATGATATATATAAATGATCTTTTCCATTTTCTGAGCAAACAGGGAAGACTTGGCACACCAGGAATGACAGGTGCGTTGAAGATCAAGCAACTTATCTTGAAAGAAAAAACTCCCGCACACTGTCTCGCTCTTATGAAGTTTTAGTCCAACTGACCTTTGTCAAGCTTGAGTTAAAACCTGTATAGGTGGGTATTTATACCCTCAGGCCCTGCCCCCAACTGCTTCATTGCACCTATCAGAATGCAATATTAGATGTGTCATAAATGAGCCACAAGAAGACAAAAAATAACCTTTTTTCAATAATTACAAAGATTTAAAAGTAGACATAATTTCATCATATTAACAATAATTAACTCTATTTTTTAAAAACATGATTACATTGTGCTCATAATACATGTGCATTCATGTCAAAAGAGGGGAAATGGAAAGCGCGGAACATTCTACTCCCTATCGTAGGCAGAAATTCTTCAGTCTTCATCTGTACTCTGTAGTTGAAATGTAGGACGTTTCGATCTTACTCCAAAGATCGTCATCAGCTACTGAAGGTCTGG
>OMNZ01063784.1:0-11646 GCA_900303255.1 Lesueurigobius sanzi | reverse complement strand
ATGCCTGGAACACCTCTCGAGGGAGGCGACCAGGTGGCATCCGAAACAGATGCCTGAGCCACCTCAGCTGGCTCCTTTCGACGTGGAGGAGCAAAATACACAGGCGTCAACAGCATTTTGCTGCGTTTGGTCTGAATGTTCCATAAGGGTGTGGCCAGCTAACCTTGCGCTGCAAGATGTATTCTCATGAGATTTGTGATTTCACAAATGTGAGGATACATCTTGAAAGACTCCAATCCCTTACGATCGGGCTCGACTCCGAAAGCTGCGGGACCAATGACGTGCCTCCATTGGGGTTTAAGGCGGGACATGGTGCTATGACGTCACACCGAGACGCTCTGCCGCTGACTACGGTAGAGGCAGGCGGCTACCATCGGGCGCTTCACACAATTATCTTCAAGTACTGCTTATAACGGTCCCTCCCTTTCCCGACTGGATTGTACGAGAGCCTTTCCAGATTGATAATGTGTAGAACTCAAATCAGAGAGATACGCATATCAATCTGGCACACGCCAGGTTAGTGCCCAGCCACCCTGCGGAGGAAACTCATTTCGGCCGCTTGTATCCGGGATCTTGTCCTTTCGGTCATGACCCAAATCTCATGACCATAGGTGAGGGTAGGAACGTAGATCGACCGGTAAATCGAGAGTGTTGTCTTTGGACTCAGCTCCTTCTTCACCACAACAGTCCGATACAACGACCGCATCACTGCAGACGCTGCACCGATCCCTCTGTCAATCTCACGCTCCATCCGTCCCTCTCTTGTGAACATGACCCCGAGATACTTGAACTTCTCCGCTTGAAGTAATAATAATAAAAACAAACAAACAGAAAAAACATTCAAAATGTTGTTAAAGGTGCAGCACATAACTTTTTAATGCAGGAAACTTGATATTAGTGCGTATTTGACCTTTTAGTGACCCTGTGGCTGTATGGGTGCAACATGGCACCTTTGCTTTCCATCACAGCGGCCTCTATGATGCTCTGGGATCAATTGTTTTTTAGGGTTTCGTACCAGAAACTTACTAGAAAGCATAAAAACAAGGTCAAAAGGTCAAATACGCACATACAGTATATCAAGTTGTTTTTTTCCTGCATAAAAAGTTATGTAGTGCCCCTTAAAATACAAGACTGGAACGTTTTGTGCATGCGGGTGCTACGAAAGTGGAGATTTTGTTGCAAGAGTGAAATGAAAACACATCCCCACATCACCAGCTGCCATTGGCCCAAGTCACAGAGAGTGTGGACACTGCGTAACATTTCACCCAATAAAGAGAATGAAATACAAGCATTTACTTTACTCCAGATATTTTGTTAGAAATGAACAAACAATCATGTGTCTTTGCTGTGAGCGGCTCTCCTCTCCCAAGACCTTTACTGGGAGCGGGGACGTCTCCAGCTCGTCTCCATGGAGATGTTGACTAAATTTTCTGCTGGTCTAGCTGGAAATGTTTGTATTGCTGGTAACAATATAATTCAAAATGTTACGCAGCGAACCTTTAAAAACCCGGAGGAGGACAAGGAGTGTGTCTAGTCCTTTAACTGGAGTAACAGAGCATTTCCAGCTCTTGAGACAGAGACTGAATCTGCAGAATGACTTAAACATGCATAAATGAAACATGGACATCATTTTAACAAGCTCAGAAAAGTCAGCTTAGTGTATAATACGTGCACTTAGTATAACACAGCACATTATGCCTAGTCTCTTCCTGTCTACGTCAGCGCGGCCTAAACATGACCCTCCGTGCGTCTCTATAACAAACAGCCGCCTTGATTATGCATGGTGGACAATTATCCCACTCTGTTCTCCTTCAGTGACCACTTTGCCTCGCGATGCCTCGGCGGATGAATGCAATATTAATGAAACAATCCTCAGCCAAGACGCTTGTTAGCGCCTCAGCCTAATGGTACGGATTGTCTCCAATTTGGCCTCCATCCGTCAGCCCGAGAGAGGGAATTGAACCATCGCCCGAGGATCCTGGGTGGTCAGTTGGAAGATATATGGGCATGAATAAAGATAAATGCAGCCTCTCTGGCTGACTCATGCCAACAGAAGCACAGCATCGGCCTTCGACACCACTCACTGTGGATCGTTGGGGTTTCTTTAGTTGGAAAATAGCATTGAAAAGCAGACATAACATGCAAATGCACTTTATAAGCTATAGATCCTAATTACTTTGGTTGTTTCGCAGATTGTTATGTAGCAGATTACAATAACTCCTCCCATTTAGTCCATAAACCATCAGACGACTCATTCTGAGATATGCACCTAATTTGTGGTTATTCATTCATTTTTTAGCATGCAGTTAGCTTGAAAATAAGCAAGTATTTCCTTCTAACGTGAATACTTGCCCCAGCTGCCAGTAGAGGGCAGTACAGAGCCCTAAACGAGGGGCCTCGAAATCCAGTTCCTGATCATAAAGTGCAATTTCTAGTGATGGGACGTTCATGACCGAAGCTGGTCTTTTAGGCGAAACTGGATCTCGATTGCGAAAAGAGACAAAGCTTTTTTTCAGTCAATTTTACACAGATTTGAAAGAGTGAGAGAGAAGAGTGAAATATTTTTGCAATTGCTAGCCTCTTTTCATCAATTGTAGAACTAAATTTCTTTCACATACACGCTTTCAAAGGGTGAAAATCATCCCCATCATAATTTTGGATAACTGTAATAAAAATGTGCGGCGGTCAGCGATCAGGTCTCGGATAATACGAGCAGGTATTATTTAAAATATCTAAATAAAAAGGAGCCAGTCTTTTGAACGGCTCTTTGACATGAACGGATCCCTAAGACTAGATTACTGCAACTTTGTGGTGCAATATAAACAAAAACATTTCTTGTCTTCTCCAAACCCTAACCTTTCCAATCGTGTGTCTGACCTTAACAGATGCGGGTTATCCACGAGAGTAACTAAACTGACTTTAACTGACCAGGACGTTGAGATGAACATTCTCTTTTTTCACTGGAGTCCTGGCCCAGAAGGGGATCTCATTTTATGTGTTTAAGTGGTTGGGGAAACCGAAGCACCCGGAGGAAACCTACGCAGCCTCGGGAAGAACATGCAAACTGCACAAACCACTATCCGACCGTGCCACCCAATATATAGGAATATCCTTCATCTGTAACTGTTCATCACAAAAGGTGGCACAATTAGTAAAACATGACATTTCTACTAACTTAATGTGAAAATGAAGTCACATGTCATTTCTGCTGATACACATAATTGTAAGATTAGATATATTCTTTAAATTCTGTCTTGGAGGGAAGTAGTCTAGGCTATTTTTTTTAAACTCCTGAGCATAGTTTGGCTCGTCCTTCACAGTAACAAGGTCCCGGATTCGATCAGGTTCGGGTGCTCTGGTTTCTCCTACCACCATAGACAGTACAATAGGTCAGAACGAAAGAGCAAGTGGTTGGCGGTGGTGGTCGGAGGGGCCGATCACCACTGAGTATGGCGTGAATGAATAATGTAGAGTGTAGCGCTTTGAGGAACAGGCTTGAAAAGCGCAATACAAGGTTATACTGTGACCGTGGCCAGATCTGGGCAGGGGTTAAGTTGGCCTGCTTCACCAAATGGAATTTTCTTCCTCAGAGTCCTTCGATTTCCCTCATCAACCCCAAACACACAGTGGGGGGTAATGCTCCAGCGAGATTCACTGAAAATCTAAAGATGAGTCTGAGAGATAAACTTTAAGATAAAAGGAACACTGTGCATCCAATTGTAGTGGATGCACAGTGGCGCTGGTGTTTGTGTTTCTCATTAGCAGGCTTTCATCAGTGGGGGATTACTTAGGACTATGTTATGTTATTTTTCCCAACACTTACATAATTAATAACTCTAGCATTAGATATTTGCATCTCGGAGTCAAACAATTCAAGATGCAGAAACAATAGAAGATCAAAGTAGCCTTTTATTCCAGTTGCAGTACATCTGGAGAACGGAGAGAAAGCACATTCAAGGATAGTATTGTTATACACTATACAATCCACACAGGAGATAGAACAATAATTCAATTCCGATTAGGTTCATAAGGTCTTCTGGTGACGATGATAGTTTTATCTTATAGCCAGACCTGTGTGTTTACTTTTTACCTTGACCGGTTCGAATGCTTCTGCTTAGCTCCTCAGAAGTGTCACGTGATGTTACAGTGACGGCATCAGCACTCCAGTCAAACCACCAACAAAACTACGACGACTACGAGTTGTTGGTACACCCCAAGGCCAAAATAGAACACAAATACAATGTAATACAGTGAAGAAAGTAAGTATTTGAACACCCTGCTATTTTGCAAGTTCTCCCACTTAGAAATCATGGAGGGGTCTGAAATGTTCATGGTAGGTGCATGTCCACTGTGTGAGAGATAATCTAAAAAGAAAAATCCAGAAATCACAACTGATGATTTTTTAACAATTTATTCGTGTGATACAGCTGAAAATAAGTATTTGAACACCAACGTTAATATTTGGTAGAGTAGCCTTTGTTTGCAATTACAAAGGTCAAACGTTTCCTGTAGTTTTTCAACAGGTTTGCTCTGACTGCAGGAGGGATTTTGGCCCACTCCTCCACAGTTTTCTGGGCTGTCGCTGAGAAACACGGAGTTTCAGCTCCCTCCAAATATTTTCAATTGGATTTAGGTCTGGAGACTGGCTAGGCCACTCCAGAACCTTGATATGCTTCTTACGAAGCCACTCCTTGGTTTTCCTGGCTGTGTGCTTCGGGTCAGCGTTTCAAGTGCTAAAGACACTCGAAACGCTAGATTTGGACACTTGTATTTTGAAGAGAGACGCTGGTGACAATTGTCAGACGTCAAAAGTCTGGAAATGAGTGCGTATTGGGAGTGGCTTCTCTGTTGCCAAAGGTCAGATCCCACCTCTTCTACGTGGTTGTACCCTACTGACTGCTCCTCCTCTGCCCTCTGCCCTCTTTTTGTCTCTCATATATTATACTATTAGAGAAGTTTCCTCTGCTGACCAGAGGTGGGAGGAAAGGGGAATGCGAGACAGCGCACCAAAAGCACAGTGAGACAATCTCCCTCATCTCAGGCCGGTTTTTAACCCACAGTGAGCTAAAATGGCAGTATGATTGGATGTGAGATTCATGTGAGAGAATAGACAGGATGTAAATGCTGCAAATGTGATTTGATGAGGGGACTGCGACGGTTTTGTTGTTTTCCTGCTTCTTCCTGGATTCATCCCAGTACGTCATGACATTGCGTCACTTGAGCGAGCCTCTCTGATTGGCTGCCGTGCTTTGCTCCAAAAGCTCAGATTTTCTAACTTTGGCATCTGCCGCTCAGGACGCCTGTCTGCCGCACGATCGTCAATATAATATCACTCAAGTAGAAGTAAAAAGTAACCTACCTACTGTATGGTAAAACATACAGTACAGTTAATTAAAAAAGCTACTCATGTACACGGCGTTAACTCCTCTGCTAATTCAAGCAGCTGGTAGTTTACATCTGTGCTTAAGTCCTGGCTCCAAACATTTGCCGAATGTCGCTCCCTGACTCTTCACCCACTTCAACCCTGTGCAGCCCTCCCCAATAACCCTTTAACAATAGATATTACACATCAAAAACATGTTCATTTGTGTCAAAGTCATCCACCATCCATTGTCTATGTCATTTTACATTGATCTCTCGGGGCATCGGTAACACCTGTATGAGCATAATCACATAGACACCCATTCACCCGTCTCTCAGGACACCGAATCCCTCTGAGCTCTGTTGACTCGCGGTTTAGTGTTTCTGTGCAAAGTCAACCCAGGTTTCTAATCAGAGAATTAGCCGAGGGAACTCCTGCCAAAAAATAAAAAATCAGGGTTATCCATCAGAGTCTGTCCACAGTGCGGCGTGGACTCTGCACAGGGATAAGTCTGTGTCAATGAGAGGCAGCCCGCGATTCTCCGCAGATTTAACTAAGCATCTTCACAGCACAGAAGGTATTGTCGCGTTTCTACAGTTTGGACAATAGAATTTCACGGCTCTGAGAAAATGTACAAGAATGTAGGAGTCTCACAATAAGCTAAAACACACAAAAGCTATACCACACAGAGAGGATTTCAAAACGTGAAGGTAGTAATCACTCAAATGACAAAAGACAATTGTATATGTGTAATGCTCATGATTACAGTCGTTGGAGGCGCCACAGCGGATAATTGCGTGTGTTCTCTTTGGTGTGCTTCTCCGCTAGTTTAGTCAGAAAGGACACGTGGATACCAAACATCTCAATATTTGTGAATGGATGAGAAATGACAGAAGGCGCTGGAGGAGAGGGCAAAACCTTATAAAATAACTAGGGATGCACCGATCCAGCTTTTTTGCTTCCGATACGATACTTGGGTTTGAATATTCTTCTGCAACTCTTGCTGAACATTGCTATTGGATTCTGGTCGACCAAAATTCTCCACTGGCCCATCCGTCCAAGGGAAATGGATCCTTCCTTTAAATTGGTTTTCTCCGAGGTTTCCTCAATTTTTTTACCATGTGGTTTTTGTTTTTTTGGGGTTTTTCCTCGCCGTAGAGGAAGGTCTAAGGATGGGGGATACTCTAAGCTTGTTACTCTAAGTGATTTACTTATTCACGGGACATTACATCTGGTCGAGACATTTCATTCGTGTGTGACTTATTTTTGATCATTCTTGAGTCTGATATTGATTTGTTTTTGTCCATACCGCCTTTGAGATGACTTCTGTTATGATATTGGGCGTTACAAAAATAAATTGATTGATTGATATCTACCGATACTCGATACAAACCGATACTGTTAGATTTTCATGTGTTCGTAGATGACTTATTTGTTGTTCATGCAACAAAACCGCAGTGAGTGAAAAAGTAACTGGTCTTTGTTACATTGAATAGAAACTTGCAACATACAGTGATGTCATCATTTATAAATTATAAATATGTTGTATCAGTGGTTCTGTGACAGTATTTCTCAAACTAAAATGCAAACACTAGTGGCCAATATGAGACTATTTCACTACTTTGTGACTCAGTCAAAGATTCTGTCTCAGCCTTGATTGGTTGAAGCTAGCATTAGCACACTGCAGCTAATTATTAGTATTTTGCGCGGCTAACAATAGCGCTATTGCGGACAGTAAAACAAATGACTGGATTCTACAGGTTCAGAGCTTTAAAATGACAGCATGTCCATATTCACTTTTTTTTTTTTTTTACCAAATTAAGTTGGTTAAAGTATCTGTTCAGTTTTTTTTTCTCCTCCTTTAATATTTTGTGAACTGGGACGGGACATTTGTGGAAATAAAACTGTTCATCCAAATGTAAAGCATTGATATCAATTTCCTGAACATCACGTGCAGGCTATGTTTTCTAGCATTTCTGTGACAGTGATCCTTAAAAAGTGCTTTGGGAAACGTGCTTATAAAGCCATCCCTGAGAAGCAAAGTTAAGAATGAGCTTGGACCACGACTAACTTGAATTCCTTCGCTGCCTCTTTTATAGTTATGCAATAAAACAAACAAAAAGACAAATAAATGACCTAACCTTTACAATAAGGACTGTAGTTATTGCACTGCACAGGACTACATGGGGAATACTAACTAACCACTAACACCTACACAGACTCCAAACTTTCCAATCTTGCACATAACAATATTTTAAGAGGTTTATTAAGATGGATTTTACAATATTTAATTACTAGCATGATTAGTGTTTTTTATTTGTACATAATTATTCACAATAACTAGTTTATTCAAAAACTGAACAAGATATCCAAAGTCCCCTATGAACAATCTTTGTAACTAATATATCAACAAATTTAAATCACACATTTATACCTCACTCTATCCATTATTTACATTTCTTTGATAAAAAAAAATATTACAGTTTGCATGGTTTTTATGCCTAAATTACCTTAATTGTATATGTAAAAAGGAGGTAAATTTCTTCATATTTATGTCAGTAATATACAATCCAATCCACTTTATTTATATAGCACATTTAAACAACAAAAACGTTTCTAAAGTGCTGCACAAAAATATTAACAAAAATCAAATGTTATCCTTAGCTCCACCACTGACTGAATATAAAACAATAAATAGATATAAAACAGATTAAAACAATACAAAAATTAATCTCAATAAAACAATAAAACAGACTAAAACAATAAATAGAAATAAAGACACAGAGGACCACACAACTCACGCCGTGTTAAAAGCCAGAGAATAAAAGTGTCTTAAGACGAGATTTAAAACACTCCACTGTGGGAGCAGTTCGAACACGGAGGGGCAGAGCGTTCCAGAGCTTAGGGCCGACCACAGAGAAGGGGCAGAGATTACAGCACAAGTTTCAAATTGATATCAAAGAGTTTCTCTTGTCGTCTGCATCTGGTCTCGCCTTAAATAACACACAGCTCAATCAAATCCGACTGAACTGTAAAACGATTGCCTTTATACGGCTATTCAACACCATAAAAGTGTCCTCATCCTCTCCAGAGCCCGTGTGTGTGTGTGTGTGTGTGTGTGTGTGTGAGTGTGTGTGTGTGTGTGTCTGTGTGTAGTCCAGGGTCAGGCCAACTGTGAATTGAACATCCTCCCGGCGCAGTCCCTCAGAGCGTGATTAATGTGCGCGGAGACGGGGCCGACCGCGGCGCATCCCGATCACGCACAAGGACAAGAAGACACACGTCCCGCGCCAGACGTGGCAAAACAAAGGCAAACAGCACGACTTCGCCCGTCCGCGCTTCCCTCTTTCTTTACGCTTCCCCATTTCAGATCGGGCTTTTGATTTCCGCCACACACACGCGGGCGCACACACACACACGCGGGCGCACAAACACCAGCGAAAAGCAAACATGAAAGGCACAGAGGAGGTCTTATGGGGCTAACTTTTGGCAGTGCTCAGTCCGCTGGATCAAGAAGAATTGGCGCGTCTCATCGCCTAATGCAATACCCCCAAGGCCGCTCTCCTGTTTCGAGACGCCAATCCTGCCTCTGCAAAATAAAAGTTACCGAGCCGTGCCGCTATTGTAGACACAGTTACAATTATCCCTGCTAATTTGTTCATCCGAATCAGTCGAGGAGGACTAATTGTGAATGACGGGAGGGGAATGACAGCGTACGGGGCGGAGGATGCAAATGGGTGGGTTTGGAGAGGCTTTAAAGGGGAAAAGTCGCTCTCGGATGCACATTTTTAATGTTACGGCTGTAATATCTGGAGCTGTGTGCGGATTGCTCAAGTTGATGGGAAATTGCTTGACAGCTTTCGGTCCAAATTTGTGAGAATATACCAATGATTGTCGTCTCTTGCCGGCACTTATTCGTCATATTTCCCTCAAGAATCAAGAAGGTTAGCAGAGCACAGAGAACTTTCAATTTGTACAAGTTCGCGTGACATCGGCGCATTGAAAAGATTGAGGTGGAGAGCAGCTGAGAATGTCAAAGAACTGAGTTTACTCTTTTGAAATCATAATGAAACAGAAACTACTCAGATGTCCCTGATCTAATGCTTACATGACCTTCAACAACTGCCAGGAAAAGTCACTTCAGCTGAAATACAGGACTCTCGGACAAAAGTGGACTCTCTGAAAAAAACGATGTTTGTTTCAAGATGCACAATATGTAAACTTTTGATCAGGGACATTTGGCTAGTTTCTAGTTGAAAAGCGTAAACAAACAGTTTTTTACATTTGATTACATAACCTGCACATTTGTAGCTGTCTGATTTGTTCTGTATTTTTTTTTTTATTGCAATTTTGAGCTTTATTGATGTGCAATTCTACATGAAGTCAATGCCTGGACAATCCTGAACAGATGACAGCTTGAGAACCTTTATCTAGATGGAAAGCTTGTGTGCACCAGAGCGCTTACACAAACATAGTGAAGATGCTATGGCAAGAACTTCATGTGGAATCCAAACATGAAAATGTCCACACTGTCCTCCCTTTTCTCTAATAAACAGCCCTTTTGATATTGATTGGCGTGAACACTTTAATGTTTTCTTCCGCTGTTCAAGTAGGTTTTCTGTACAGTATGAGCCAGAGATGTAGGAATGTAGGAAGAAGCAGTGTACAAGTGCTCAATGATGCGGCTATGGCCTGTTTCTTTTGAAAAACAAAAATCAATACACGACAGTAACAAGGACACACACAGGAACAGGAGCCAGCACTTAAGAACACGCAGGGACAATGGCAGCTTCCATTAAGGGACGTTTTTACATATATTTTACACTATTTCCTTTTCTTTCTTCTCTTCTTACTAAACACACCAACCTCAACCTCAAATAAAAACGGTTGCTTTACTTTAGACTTTTACTTTATTGCAGCAAAGCAAGAAATGTGTCCTCTGCATTTGACCTGTCCTTCAGAGTCACTGGGGCGACCTGTTAGGAGCAGTGGTCGATCACAATGTTGCACCCAGTGATCCAAGCCTTAAGCTCGGCTTTGTCAAAAGTAAATACAGTAGCTGCAGGATTAGTTCATTGTTTGAACCTCAACAAACAAGGTGACATTTTATTATTACTATTTTATTTTATTATTTTTCTTTACAAATGTATTTACTGATAACTAGCTTATTCAAAAACTAGATCGATATACAAAATCCAGCTATTACTATCAAGAAAATAAAACCACACATCTGACTCAATCCATTGCTTAGATTTCATTGCACAGAATATTATGCATAAAATCATTTTAAAAACTAAAACAATGACAGAAAAAAAAATGTATCTACAGCAAATCTCTCAATTTAAAACAGTCTTGTGTCTACAGTAAAGTGCAAATGACACATTGTCAACATTTTCATAATACCATTGACACAATTGTATGTACGATTTTACTTTTACCTAGTTTTCTCTGGTTTGACATTATTTTGTGATGCCTTATTGGGCAACCCATAACTGTTGCAGTGCCAACCATATTACACCAATGAGACATCAATAAATGACCCCTTCACTAACAATACTCTCCACAAATATTATCCATCAAATTAAGTAATAATTACAAAAGGATTTAAACCTGTCATTTGGTGGTTAATGGTATAACAGACCTCTTTACATGTCACTTCCTGTGCCCAGCACTTCCTGTGCCCATAGATACATTTTTGTCTCCTGCGCATTCCTAGTGTTTTTTTTTTTTTTAAGTTAGTTCTATTAAGTTTATATTTTAATTTGAATTATAGTTATGGTGAGTTTTAAGTTTAGGGTTAAGTGTAGGGTTATGGTTACATTTAGGGTTAGGAAAAGGGATATGGTTAAGTTTAGGGCAATGCAGGGGGCGTGGTCATGGCAGAACTGGGTTCAGTGTTGCCAGATATACGATAACTATCATATTTTTATGATAATTTAGACTTCTGTGCGATGTACGATCAATAATGCCAAAAATCCCCTAATGTAGGATAATTTCAGAGCGCCAGATAATGTCTGGTTAAATGCATGTTGCGGTCTCTGCAGCACTTTGCTGTCGGCCAGATCTGGAGTCAGATTCAGCCTCCGTGAAGCTGGAGAGAGTGTGTGCAGGAAAACTCCTGACTGAACCACAGAGCGCGCCATAACTTAACAAGTTTAATGAGTTAAGTCCGAACCACAGTTAGGAGACTGAAACAGGAAGGTTAACAGCAGTATCAGGCGTAAACTATGTTTGTTGTGAGTCTGAGGCTCTAATTCTGACATGTTTATCCTTCATTTTTACAT
>OMNZ01063752.1:12696-26741 GCA_900303255.1 Lesueurigobius sanzi | reverse complement strand
GTCGCGAAGGGGAATGACTTCTGGGGGATGGGTCGTTGGGTAGGCGAAGGGGAATATGATGCTTTGTGTATATGAGGGTATTCTTGTGGGGGTCAGGGGTTTGGTGGGTGAAGGGAAATGATTCTTTGTGTATATGAGTGAATACTTGTGGGGGTCAGGTGATTGGGTGGGTGAAGGGGGAATGATTATTTGTGTATATGGGTGAATACTTGTGGGGGTCAGGAGATTGGTAGGGAAAGGGGAATGATTCTTTGTGTACATGAGGGTATACTCGTGGTGGTTGAGTGGGTGAAGGGGAATGATTATTTGTGTATATGGGTGAATACATGTAGGGGTTAGAGGGTTGAGTGTGTGAAAGGGAATTTTTCTAATTTGTAAGGTGCTTTGTCACATTCTTGTACGAAGAACACATAAGTTCCAGTTTCTGAATCAACTTGGTTGCCATGGTTTCCATGCGCATTGTGCAGTTTTAGACCAGGATGGGAGGACAACTCCAGGCTACAGCTGCTTATTTTTTGCTTATTTTTGTATTAAAGCGCTGCTAACAATGTGAACGGCAGTAAAGGAAAGGAATATACGGCACCAAAACTTGACTCACATTAGAGCTTCGATACAAAAAACTAAGCAGCTATAGCCTGGAGTTGTCCTACCTTCCTTCCTGGTTTGAAACTGCACAATGCACACACAGAAACCATTGGCAACCACCTGTCTGCTCCCGCCTCGTACCTGGAAGTCGTCCTGTGTGCTGAAGAAGCTCCGGAGCAGCACCAGCATGTCGGAGGCCACCATGGACACGTCAGTGGCAAAGGCATCTGCCCGGTCTGTGTAGCTGAAGCCGGTGCCCACAGGGTTATCCACAAAGAGAACACTGGCCGACTGCACCTGGGCGCGAGACACAAGGGGACACATACCAGCTGCCCTCACTGTGTCCTTTGTTTGTGATATACACTACACTGCCTGGTCAAACAAAAGTGGCTACCTGGCAAAAGTCCATTTTTTTTTAATTTTCAGATTTCAGGCCAGTTTAATCTCTGAATATACAGTATAAAATTTCACCTGGAAACTAATAAATTGCCAAATCTTCAAAAAACGGTGTTAGTTGGTGGCAATAGTTCAGGCAATTTATTACACAGTCTAGCTTGAAAACAACTGTAATCTGTAATGCATTGTGTAGTGCTGGGTATTGTTAATTATTATATATTTAGTTATGTATTATCAATCAGTCAATGTGTCGCAACGGGAGTTCTGTTGCTTAAGTAAAATATATAAAGCAAAAAAACGTTTATCCATTGATTTACATAGACAATTGTGGCCCATGCATGAACCTGATAAACCACAAATTCTCTTATATTGAACACATTGCATTAATGAATACGGCGTTACTGTATTTGTGTCAACCATCGATATTCATGAATATGTGGTATATCAGGTTTATGCATGGGGCCACAGAATTGTGACTTCAAAGGCCACTTTCTCAAAATGCATTTTTCTTACACACTTGCAACAACATCTCAACAACATTTCTTTTTGATTTTTTTTCGGCAGATGTTTTGGTGAATGGTAATGCATTCAGACATGTAATAATAACCCTATTTTTATAAACTGTATATCCCTATTTTTAAAGAAACATTCAAAACTTTTTTTTAACATTGTTACTTCTTGAACAGCTATGCTTCCTATTTTTAGGATTTACATTAGTTTTCATGATAATTGTTCCTCTTTTTCTTAGTTAAATAAAGTAAATAATCAATTCCTGACTTACTCACTGCAAATGGGCCTTTGATCCTCCGGAGTCATCTTGTTTTTATGAAGCTCAATGTAAACTTCAATAAATTATGTCAAAGTTTGTGTACTCGTCTTACCCATGTGGTGTTTCTGGGCCGTAGGTCTCCATCTAAAGGACCGATCTCCTCAAAGTTTCCAAAGCCAGTGCCAGACCCTCCGGGACCGCCCTGGACACATAAGCACATGTCAACATATGCCAAAATATATATTTGCATCACATATTTAGATCGTGACCAGTCTACGTTATGAGCCAGTTCCACTTTTTGAAGCTAAAATTGTTCCACCTCCACCGCCGCACCGCTGTTAGTCACTCTGAATGTGAGAAACCACCATATGCAAAGAACTTCTGTCATTTTCACATGTAGCTTTACAAGAAGTGGTTAGTTTTATGTTTTTTTTCTGAGCAAATACAGCAAAAGGAAAGCACATACTTGAAATACTTGAATTGTTTAAGCACTTACCCAACAGTTTGAGTTAAAGCTAGATGTTTGGATCATCCATTGTTCCTCAAGTCATTCCTTATTTACATTTTAAAACTTAGTAGCTTCTCAAGAATAAAGCACTACCAGAAAATATACAAAAACAAATTGAAAAGCTTTTGAACTCAGATATAATATGAACTGTAAGTCTGTAAGTGTGCGGACAACAAGGGAAAGCTTTCAGTCTGTGGAATAAGGCAATGGCCCCTGGAATTTAAAGAGTGTACAAAATGTCAAGCAATTTAAAAGGAAATATAGAGGAATTATCCTTTGGTTTGTTTATTTGCTTGAGCATCCTTGCAATGTATGAAAATGTTGGAAGTACAGTACTTAATAATAAGATTAATTGTATACATTTTTGGTGGAGCCATTAGTGGGCGCTCCAGGAGTGCTTAGGAAGGGTATAAAGGCAGGTGTGGCGCTGGAAGGAGCACACGGTTTTGACCATGTTCATTTTTTCTTTGGGATTACTCAAACAATCATTTAATCACGATGTCAGAGAGCACATGTACAGCCAACCACAAAAGCACCACAACAATTCTAAGTAAAGTGCTATTGAAGACTGAAATAGAGCTGTAACGATTAATCCAATAATTGGATCAACTATTTTAGTAATCGGTTAATCGTTTTCTTGACAGAATTGTCTAAATTGAGCCAGAAAATAAATAAAAGTTAGTATTTTTGACGAAAACCCTGTCTCTTTAAAAGGTAGGGTAAATGTTTTTACACAGATCATGTCATGTATAATCTAATATGTAGATGATGCAAAAGTTATTAATGTACATTTATTATTTTGGTTCTCAGGACACTGACCAATCAGTGTCTGTTTGAAAAGCTGCTTCTTTAGAGACAAACTAATGAGAAATTAAGAAAAAATGGTGTTATTTCTCTTAGAAATGTGGTTCTCCTTTCAAAATTTGCTCGAAAGACATGAAATTTAGTTTTTTAATACGTAAAATACTTATCCGATTAATCAACGTAAATAATCAATAGATTAATCGAATAGAACCTGTTCCCTATCCCTATTTTTAAAGAAACATTTTAAACTTTTTTTTTTTTTAATATTGTTACTTCTTGAATGCCTAGATGCTTTCTATTTTTAGGATTTGTATTTGTTTCATGACAATGGTTCCTCTTTTTCTTAGATGAATAAAGTAAATAAAGGCCACACACACATACACATGAGGAGTCCCACCACAGATCATGCCATGAGAGAAAGTTTTTATTGAGCTACGCCTCCTCAGACTAAAAATCTGGCTAAAAATCCTTTAGTGTGTGTCCAGCTTAACTGTATTAAAAAAGCTCTTGTTTGTCCCAAGAAAAGCTCAGTCAGGATTATATCAACTATCTGAAGGCATTGGCGTGCCAAATGTCCCAACAATTAACAACTTAAAATTAACTCCTTCTTTCATTGTTCATGAAAATAGGTAGGGCCTTTAAGATCTTATTTCAGCTCATCATATGGAGGACATAGTTCACAGCTCCCTTTAGTCAGTATTAGTAAACTAATCAACTTGGGGCATAGATAAGATTTTAATGTGGTTCCTTTTTTTACATATGTTTATTGTATTTTATGTCACTACTAAAACAAAAACTTTGACACAAATACTTTTTCACTTTTACTTCAAAATTATCTGGATTTGGATTGTTTGGTTGACAACTTTATCCTTCTGCTTGAGTAAAATAGCTTACGTTCACGTGACATCACAAAATTTTAAAGAGCCTATAGTTCAAAATTGAGGTGGAGGAAAGCTGAAAATTCAGATTTCTAGTCTTAGTTTATTGCTTATTTCTCTGTAATTCCTGGGACAATCGACATGAAACAAAAATGTCACATAGTTCAATGTCTTCTCTGTCAGCACGTATGAACTAATGTCCGATTATTTTCTCATAAAGGTGTCCAAAAGTGAAAGTGGAGAAAGGACTTTCAGCCATAAGAATAATATGTCAGGTTTGTGAATCCAATCACTATCAAATATGGATAGTACTGTATAACATTGTTCAAATTTGTTTGAAAATTTCTTTCAAAAACTGTTTCTCTCCCATAGAGTTGTTTTGGAACCAACTCCAACTGAAGTAGAATTCTGTAACATGAACGCAACCTATTATCATTAAGTGATACTCTACCTACCTCTGTTAACATAGACAAATATGTAGCAAGTGACACTGAATACAGGAAATAAAGGGAGTGATCACATGACATTCTTCAAAACTTGGTTTCAATTTCAGCTCTACCTGAGTAACAATGGATTGTTTTACAGTGTAAATAACAAGTCTATTTACTTTAAGTGTGAATTTCCACTGAAGAAATAGCTTAAGCACTGGGTAAGAACCATGGTTGCCCTTTTGACCCATGGAGAGAAGTTAACATGTCTTGCAGTCCTCACCTGCAGCCACATAACCAGAGGCAGGTCCGTGTAGTGTGCTGATGGAGAGTCTGCGTAGTAAAGCCACCAAAACATATGGGCTCCGTCCCTGACAGTCACATAACTCCAGGCTTCTTTGCCCTCCAAAGGACCGGGAAGCCCTGTGTGCGCACAAATCACTGCTTTACACTGCAATCCACACACACCCTGCATTCGTGGATATTATGTAATAAACAAATGATTATAATTGAAAGTTGATATTGCCAGGATAAAAAAATCAGATACAATTTAAACAAAGTCATAAATTATACCTTTAGTAAATAAGGAAGCGAAGAACAGCGCCACAAAAGAACCTGATCGTAACCGATCCATTGTTGACTGAAGTATGTGCCGCTGCATGGCGAAAGTCACATGACCCCCTCCCCGATCAGCTGACGTATCTTCTACTATTAAAAAAAAAAAAAAAAACTCCTGTTGTTCTTTTAGAGCAGTAATTTCTTTTTAATAATCTACCATGCTCAAAAAACTATGACGAATTTTAAAACATCGATTGTTAAAAAATATTTTAAAACGTAATTTTCCAGCAGATGGCGCCAAAATATAATTCAAGTTTCCAGAAAGCTTGTTTCCTTCAAAATAAAATAATATAAAAATGTTGTGCCACCGTTTTCAATTATTTTGACATAAAATCATTTTATTATGGGTTAGACTGTTACATTACTAGAACAATTTGCTTCAATATCAACAATTCTATATAAAACACAGCGTTATAAATGTCATTGTATTTTAATTTGAAGACATACCCGGAAATAAAACCTCTCGTATCCGCTTCTTTTCCACCGGCGTGTGTTTTGGTTTTTGATATGAATTAGCTCGACGTGCCGCTGTATTTCATTGTAGTTTCTTATAAATGCCATTATAAATCATGGCTGCCGATTTGATCCGCGTACGGCTCCACTTCGACTACGCCCCGCCGGCTGCGATCGGGTGCCGCATGTGCTGGCTGCTCGTGGACCGGGGGTCGTGTCGTGTGGTGGCCGACCTGGAGAGCATCATCCGGGAGAAGTTTGAGCTGAGCCACGGCAGCATCATCAGCCTGTTCATCGAAGACTGCTACCTGCCCCACACCGAGAGCGTTATGCTGGTGCGGGACAATGACTGCCTCCGGTGAGATGTTGCGCCCTCATCCATAGTAGTGTTTTGTTTAACCAGGATCAGTGACAATGACGTGTGTTATTTTCATATTTAGGGCTGGGCGATATGGACCAAAATTCATATCCCGATATATTTAGGTTGAATATCGATATACGATATATATCCCGATATTTATTTTTCGCAAAGTGAGAGCTGGGAAATGAAATGTTCAGTCAAAGTCAAAGCCAAATAGAGTAGATTTATTGTGAAAATTCACTATAAAATGTAAACATAAACACTGTATAACAAATGTAAGGTGCACATTTAAATAAAATAAATAAATAAATAAAAATAGCGATATATGCAATAAGGTTTTATTATGATTAAATGTATTACATATGTTTCGTCACATGAAAAGGTGGAATTATCAAAGCTTAATAATATTTGAAATTGTGTCAATGTTTATTCTTTCTAATTATTCTTGAAAGGTAGAGACCAGAAAGTGCATACAAGAGGGCATTTGACAAAAAGATGTTCAATACTTTCACCATCACCTTCACAAAAGGAGCACTTGTTACTAGCATCATGAAAAATCGGCATATATAATCTGAATAAACGTGCTTTGACATTGTTATTAAGAATATATTAAGATAAAAGAAAAACTGAACTACACTGTTTTCTAGTCATGAGAATCCATTTTTGTTTACATATAGGATTTTAAAAATACTCATCGAATTGAGCTCTGGTAAATCTATTTGTACATTTCTTGTCAAGGAGACAACAGAGATGGATCATTCATTAATAATCAGCTCATTTAACTGTATGTTATTTGCTAGAGATACTATACTTTGTGGAATTGACTTAATCACCATTTCAAACTCTCTGCGAGTAGTTTCAATATTGTATAATAAATTCACTATATGATACCTATTGCCGTTGTCATCTAGTAAATGGTTCACAGCGCTCACCTTTTTGCTAAACCAATTGTGTAAATACAAAGATTTGTTTCTATGCTAAATGTATGCATTGTTCCACAGAATGCAATTGTGGGGAGAGTAGTCGTTATTTTCATGGCACGGTTAGACGGCATCGTTTAAAATCATGCTCACTCCGCCACAGCTGTTGCCATAGTAACTGTAAGCAAAGACTGAGGATCTAGCTAGTTAGCTAATGCTAGTTAGTTTCAGAAATAATTGATGCACTGGACTTGAATAACCTCCCACAGACGGTAAGTAGACAAAATTACAACAGTTTAATTTTGTGCACCATGGTATAAGCGGATTAAACAAATCTGATCAGTGCGTTACACAGTTTTGACTAACGCTACACTTCACGGAGTTCTAGGCTCCGTGTCATGCGTTAAAACTGTAATGCACTGCTCCTCGTTGTTTAATCCTTAGTTAGCGTTACATAAAGCATGTATATGTATGTTTGTCGGCTTATTAAGCCTCTTCCAAGAAGCTGACGTGAAAAACGTCAACAATTGAAGTCTTGAGGCAGTGTGTTTTTCAAGTCCAGACACCGGCTCCACCACAGTCTGGCAATTTCAGAGCTCAAATTCCCTCCCCTTGAAATAAGTATTTTTCCGTGAATAACTTTATTTAGCTGCTCAATCAAAAGAAAAATATAAATCACAATGGAGGTTACTCAACAGCAGCTTTTAAGGACACACAGGTAATAATGATGGAATTAAAGTTATCTTATGTACGACACTAAATACAGTTTTTAAACTCTAAGGGAAAATAGGAACCACAAAAATATATTCTAGATAAATATGTTGAGATTGATAGTTTACAGTCAGGCGTTGTGATTGGATGGGCCATAAGGGACTGGTGCAGTGTGGTCCCGGCAGCATGGACTGCTGCCCTCGCAACCCAGCAACGTCTCTGCAAAAGGAAATGGATAGATTTGCAAACCTGCCACATTGTTCTTATGGCTGAAAGTTCTTTCTCCTGGCTAACAACCCACTCATGTTTTAATTGTATCATCACATTTAAAAGCTTTAAAAGACAAATGCATTTTCATGACCTACCCTGGATTCTTAACGACATAAAACTGTAAACTATAAATTAATTTGTAACTGTGCAAAAGTATTGAACATTTACTGTCGAATTTTTGTGTGCGTCTCACAGGGTAAAAGTGGAAATGGCCTCTAAATCCACAGTGCAGCCTTCTCCGGGAGGAGCCAGTGAAAACAGTCGCAAGAGGCAAAGACCTGCGGAAGATGACGCACCTGTAGAGAGCAGACTTGCTTTGGAATTAAAAAAGAAAAAACGGAAAAAGAGCGTAGTGGAGAGCCCTACGGTGAATGGTCTGCAAACAGAGGTGGAGAAGACACATGTTTCACCTAAAAAGAACAACAAAAAGAAGAAAACGGTAGAGGAGAAGCTAAAAACTCCCCCATCTGCTCCCCAAAAGCCAAGTCCAAGTGTCAAAAAACCTCCAAAGAGCACAGTGAAGATAGTTAAAGCCACAAAGAAGCCTTCGAGCAGTTCCTCTTCATGTTCCAGCAGCAGTGAGGACGAACAGCCAGTGAAAAAAGCACCTGCCACTAAACTAGCAACTAAACCTGTTTCCAACCCCACCGCTGCAAAAGTGATTTCAAATGCCCCCCCGCCTTTAAAAAAACTCCCTCCTCCCACATCCTCCTCATCGTCTGACACAGACTCATCATCTGAAGTGAAGAGTACAAAGGACAAATCTACAAATGACAAGTCCAAATCAGACGACGCACAGACTACTAATGTTGCACTAACATCTAATGGGGCAGATAATGATGATGAAGAAGAGATCGAGCTGGTGATCAAAAAGCCAGTGCAGCACCCCCAGGGCCGCATCTTGGTGGGGCAGCCTGCATGGCAGCAGTCGGGCCGAGGGAGGGGGAAAGGCAAGCAGTCACCCAGAGAACCACGAAACATAGGCAGAGGGCGAGGCAACGGCGTCCAGTATAACTATAATGAGGAAAGACTGAGGGATAAGAGGGAGCCCTCTTACAGCACAGACACACTCACCAATGTGTCTGTGGTCCTCAAGGTAAGTGTGAAACAACCTCTGAATATCTTTTTTGATTTAGATGCAAACATTATACAGATCAGTGGGGAATTAGCCTGTCAAGTTATCCAGTCCTAAGTACTTTTTCTATGCAGGACCATCTGGAACTTTGCTCAAAGCAATTGGTTGCGTTCACGTTATAGAATTGTGTTTTGGTTAGAGGACAGTAAACACTCTTGTGGGTCAGGCTTGTGGGGAGATATGATACAGGCAAATAATGGACCAAATAAAAATGTTTTCTGTGTTTTTACAGAATAGTGTAGTCATTTTACCAAAACCTGACTACAGCTCCATGCCTCTGCTGGCGGCGCCCCCACAGGTGGGACAGAAGATTGCCTTTAAGGTACATGTGGCATAATTCTATTTCATCTGTTCTAAACAAATGGTGCACATTTGACTGACTGGATTGTGAACGAAATGTGAATTTATTTTGCTTTGCTCATAATTACAGCTGTTGGAGCTGACAGAGAACTATACACCAGAGGTATCTGATTATAAAGTAAGTTTCACATTTTTTATTGAGCATTTTATGGTGGCCATGGTCTGCTTGTTTACAAATGTTTTGTTTATGCCAATTTTAGGAGGCAAAGATTTTAAACATTGACCCAAGCTCTAAACAGGTTGAGTTGGAACTACTAACTTCTTTTCAAGGTAGAGTATTCTGGCCATGGATAGTTGGCTCTATTGTTTATGTTAAACATTATTAGCTATGTCTTCTTCATGCTCAGCTCCTGTTGAGCCTGGGAAGTTTGACCTGGTCTATCAGAATGCAGATGGGTCAGAGAGCGTGGAGTATGCTGTGGACAGAGGCGTCTTGGTAAGTCGTGATTTAATGACTCAATCCTTGCCAGCACTTTTCAGTTCTACCAGTCCTAAAGGAGTAAAAACTGAATATTAAACTATTGACTGTGTTTACCATAGGTTACTGAGAGGTGGGACTCTCTGCTTGAACCAAGACTTGTCATTTAAGTTAATTAACTTGGCAACGAAGTACCATGATCCTGTTCATAGTGGATTCCAGTTGAAATTACAGAATAAAGTCAGAACGTTCTACTTTACTTACAAACAGCTAAAGTGATTGCAGTTTTTCCATTTTTTTAATCCTTACTTTTAAATTTGGCTTTAAGGAAGTGTGAAAACATTTGTTGATACTTTTATGAGGTTTTATTTTTGTACAAAAATGTAAATCTGAATGTAAATGCATTTTCTCAATAAAGTATAAAACTAAACACGAAAAGCACATTTTTTGCAATAATCACTGGTCTGCAAATATTGGCATTTGGTTATTTGTGCCCATGTTATATTCATTTTAGGATCATAATTTTACCAAAACAAACAAAACAAAATGCTATCCAAAATAATTGTTTAGACGTTTTCAACTATTGGGTTTTCAACTATTGGGTTAAGATAGGGTAAAAAGTTGAAAAAATAAAGATTTTATTTGGTTATAGTTTTTATAACAAAATGAAATACAATCAGTTAAATTCACATGACGCCACACCTTGGTCTTTTCCGTGTTTTTCTGGCTTTTTGGACAGAGTGGGCAACGTCATGATGGATGGCCTGTGTGCCTATAGGCCTATACAAAAAAATAACAAAAGCACAATGTTATTTCAGGGGAAAATAAGTTTCTCTGTAAACAAGTGGAAAGTGTGGAAAGAGTCAAACATGTACCATGGATTATAACTTGGTCAGGGGGGCCCAAAGTTTTGTATGTAAAGGTATTACCGGGCAAAGGGTAAATGGTATATAGCGCTTTTCTACCTGCTTTAGGCTTTTAGTGCTTTACATCAGCGGTCCTCAACTGGTGGGTCCAAGAAAGCAAGCATTTCTTTCACTATTTATTTATCTACTGAAAAACAATCAAAACCCCTCCTGAATCTGTAAAAATGACTGTTGATGAGTTGTTTTAATTATTAATTCCATTTTAATATAATTTAAATTTAACTAAGCCTAAATCAACAATAATCCAGGGGGAAATACAGAATTTTATATCTGTCAAATAAATCAAATTTCCATATTCAGTTACGACTTGTCACCTTACGGTCATGGTTGGTCCTGATGCTGATGAAGTTAAGAACCACTGCTTTACAATAGGGAACCACTCACCTAATCACACTCCCATTCATACACCAATGTACACAGGCGCTGGAGGCAAGGTGGGTGAAGTGTCTTGCCCAAGGACAATATGACAGTGCACCTGTGGGCAGTGCTGGGAGTAACGTTTACAAAAGTAACTGGTTACAGAAATATATTACTTTTACAGTAACTGAGGAATATAATATAATACTTAAACAGAATACAGTAATATATATGTCATTACATTTTATTTACGTAATTCACGTTACAAGTGCAACTCCTCTCAAACAAGACAGCACCAAATCAAGTTGATTCTTGTGTAGAAAGAGGCTCGTGTAGCTAACTTCATCAAAACAAACACAGAATGTGGATGACTGAGGAACAGGAAATCACTATTTTCAGTTTATATTTTGCCAAAAGTAACTCAAAGTAGTGTAACTAGTTACATTTTTTAAACTAATATTTATTTATCGAGCAAATAGTGTGCCAGGCACAAAACAAACAGGAAAGATACAGCAAAATCTGTACAGTTAAGTCCAAAATTGACTTGAAATAGCGCATGCAGTAGTCACATACATTGATGCTCGAAATATGTAATACAAACATATTACATTTTAAAGCTATAATTACTTAAAATTTTAATATATTCTATATTAGTAACTTGCCCAACACTGCCTGCGGGAACCAAACAATAGTATTTTGCATCTAGATATACATGTTGTATGATTAAATATCCTTTGATTAGTGTGCTATTTAGTAGGAGGTGCTGTTATTGATGTCTGGTGCACAAAGGAATAATGTGGACATGAATACAAGCACCAACTTGAAGGCCAAATGGACCGAATCTGGTCCGCGGTCCCACTTTGGGCACCCCTGCCTGGTCTATGGGTAAAACATGTCCGTTCAATAGCCCGTACAGCTGTGGATAGCGGCACACACCTGGATTACTAATTAGCACCTGTCTCGTGACGCTCGTGCCTGACGCTCCAATCAGCGTCCTCCATCTGCCGTCCTCACGCCTCTTATGTCATAGCAACCGCCTCAGCAGCAGTACCACTCTGTCCTCATCTCCTCCGAGGATGTGATGAAGATGGCAACGGAAACCCCGACGTTCACACCGTCTATCTAACAAAACCCATAAACCAGCCGCTCTGAACATGGAGGGACACGACCAGGAGCAGCTGCTGCAGGTGCTCCGGAGGCTCAAGGAGGTTTTCGACATGTGTGACCAGGATGCTGACGGCTTCATTCGGGTGGAGCACTTGGTCAACCTCGGTCTACAGTTCGGTCGAGGAGACGAGGTGAGAGAACCGTCGAGGGCTATTTGTTAATCATCCATTTGTAACGAGGTAGTAGAAGTTTTCAGCACATTTATGACCAAAACAAACACGCGGCTAACAATAACATGTATGCTAGCTTGTCATATGTGGGAGCTAACGCAATGTCACAGGTGTCTGAAGTGATGTAGACAGACGGCAGCCTCGAACAGGACAGGAGTCTGCATAATTATGGCTGAAAGATAGCTATAAGGTAGCAAAGAGTCGGAATTATAGCGAGACACTGCAGGGGGGAAATTAATTATAAATTTGTAGCGTTTGCTGTATATCTGTCATTTTATGTTTATATAAAAAGTCATTTTATGTATAAAAATGGCCAAAATAGCCTATTTTTTTGGTGACGAAATCGATATAATGGACAGAGCCAGGTTTACATTTATGGTTATATTTTTATTGATATATTAGTTACCAATATTTGTTCACAGGGGATTTTGGACATCTTTTTTAAGTTTTTTTTTAAATATACTAGTTATTATTAATTAATTAATCTGTAAATGTACCACATTTCACCTTGTTTTTTGGGTTCAAATGTAAATAAATCAGGATAGGAATTAATTATTTAAAAATAGGGCTGCACGATTTTGACAAAAAACCTAATTGAGATTTTTCGGAGAGAAATTGCAATTCGATTTGTGATTCTAATATATATATATATTTTAATGCAATTCAGTATTGTCTAAGCATGGGATGATATGGAAATTTAGTCTCACAATTTCCTTGGACACATTTTCTGCGATTCACAATATTATCACAGTAATTATCAGCTGTAGTTGAAATTACTTAAGCGATGATGCCAATTATGAAAAAAAAATGCTGCAATCAACTAATTGTGCCTTCTTTTCCTTGTGGTTACCTATATTATTGTTTATTGCCACAGCCCTAGTATTGTCAGCATATACTTCTTAAACTGTTTACACATTGCAGTAGTACTAATTTATTATATTTCAGCTTCATGAAACGCTGGAGATGGAAGGAAGAAAAAACCCTCAGCCTTTGGGGTTAGGTAATTGCAGTATTTAAAACTGCGATGTTAATTTGATATAGATTAATCTTGCAACTCTATTTAAAAATCCCTGCAAGCCTTCCCGTCTGGGACTTAACAATATTTTGAAGGTTTGGAGTCTGTAGGAGCAACTGAAGTGGACATTTGGTCGCAACCAGTGCTGAATTTGCAAAGCCTATAACTGTAGAAATGTGTTGAATCTTCTGAGTTCAAGTTTTGACAAATGCCATTTATGTAGTATAGTCCATATAATGGCTATTTTGATTCCCAGACTATGTATGGCATTGCTACTTAACCTAGACATGGAATAGTTCTGCTTTAAAAGGCAGTACTCAATCAATCATATACCTGTTTTTCGTACTGGAATTTGTGTTGTCCTCATTTAGTACTGTATATTGGAAACTCAGACATTTGTGCAAAAGGCAAAAGCCTCTAGATTATGTTTATAATACCAAAAGACAGTTTTGAATCATTTATTGATTTTTATAATTTAATTAATACAGACAGGTCAGATTTTGCTAAGTCATTGCCAAGACGTATGGATGCAGTCCGCCAAGCTCATGGAAGTCATGCAGAATTTTCTATTTTTTTCCCAAGGCACCACAACTTTATGTTCTAATGTTATTGTAACTTTTTGTGCGTTCAAAATAAAGTATATGTATAATTTCAACATTTTTTTTGGTATGCGACAAGACGGACCCTTCTGTCTTAATTAAATTATAAAAAATCAATAAATGATTCAAAACTGTCTTTTGGTATTATAAACATAATCTAGAGGCTTTTGCCTTTCATTATAAGCCATTTCTGATTG
>OMNZ01063731.1:8463-18705 GCA_900303255.1 Lesueurigobius sanzi | reverse complement strand
ATATATATATATATATATATATATATATATTATGTATATATATATATATATGTATATATATATATATGTATGTATATATATGTATATATATATATATATATATATATATATGTATGTATATATGTATGTATATATATATATATATATATATATATATATGTATGTATATATATATATATATATATATATATATATATATATGTATATATATATGTGTATATATATGTATATATATATATATATATATGTATATATATATGTGTATATATATGTATATATATATATGTATATATATGTATATATATATATGAAAACAAGGCAAGTTGGCACAAAATCAATTCACAAGTTCACTTTGTTTGTCATTTCTAGCACATGTGAAAATGTTTGTGCAGTGAATTACAATTGCGTTCTAAAAAGCATATTTTTACACAAATTCGGGGCTGTCGGCTGTCTTGCTGAGGTCACAAAGTTTTCATATGGCCCCCAGTCCTGGGGCCCGAGGAAACTGAGCTGTATGTCCCATCCTGTTTATGGCCCTGTACACCACTGGTTTCCAACCTTTCTTGTCTTGCGTACCTCTTTGGCCTTTTATTTATACTCCAAGTACCCCCTGCCTCGATGGTTTTGATGATTAGTAAGAAAGTGAATGAGTGAAACTCCTATTTATCAGCAAAAAGACGACTAAATATTCTCAAACTCTCACTCTTTACAGTTAAATGCTTTAAATAGCTTTTCTTTGAACACAATAATCAAAAATACAATCAATTTGATCTTATTTTGTATCTGCAATTATTCCAAGTACCCCCTTCTTAGCACTTAGCACCAAGGGGTACCCCTGGTTGGGGAACACTGCTGTACACAATATGGGTAATAGTCAGGTCAGAATTTATTGTATCCAAATGTAGGCCAACATTTTGGCGAAACTGATTTATTCCGTCAATGGTCCCCTTAATCTGCTGATGCACCAGGGCTGCACGATTTGTGGAAAAATATGTAATTGCAATTGTTACAAGAATTGAATTTTCACACTGCATATTTTAAATACATCTGGAATTATTGACATTTAAAAGAAGACTGAAACTAATACCAGAATCACATGCATTTTTACATGTACATGTTGTTTCGCCGTAAATAATTGATATTTGCTAGTTTCAACTATTCAAATTTGCTATTCATCCTGCAGCCTTTTGTGAAATGCACATTATAGTAAGAATTCAATGGTAACTTGAGCGCATTGTTGCATCCCGTCTGAAATAGGAGCTCGTCTTCCTTTTCTACTCAATATGTCGTGTGTGTATTCTTGAAACTATTCACCTTTTCCAGTTGACCTTCCTGTATCTAATCACCCTCTAAAGCACTTATTACAGTGTACACATTTCGTAAGCGTCCTCCGGTAGTGCTCTTCCTGTGGCGTTCGTGTCTTGTGTCCCATTCCAGTTGCTGCAGTGTTGATTGTCTTTATTTTTTATTTTTTATAATATCGTTACTTTGACTTAGCTGGACTGAGGGCATTTTCCTATAAAGACAGTATGACATGCTGCTGAGCTAGCTGTTGCGAGCGCGTGGCTTTAAGACGAATGGGAAGCTACATCTCGTGCACGTAGTCGCGTTCCTTTTGCACATGATGCGTTACTTCCTGTGCCCTTTGGGAAAAAAGAGAAAAAAACAGTACCATAAGCATTTTTAAGCATTGATTGAGCTTAGCACAGTAGCACAAATCAATTGATGCTTAGTAGTAAAAGTGAAAGCCTCACTTTTGTCTATAAGGGCCTATTATAGGCATTAGAGCTGTACTGGGATTAGATTAGAACGCTTAACTAGGGCTGCACAAAATATGACAATGGAGTAATTGTAAAACATTGTTAAAAAACATTAAGCGGTGGTGTCCAAACTTTTAAAATCAGAGGCTGCATTTTTAAGTGTATATAGCATTGAGGCCAGAGATAGTTTTCGATGTTGTGAAACATTCAGTTCAGGGTGCATTTACCAGAGGATCCACGGGACCACACTCTGTCTCACACTTAAGCTGGACACACACTAGAGGATTTTTAGCCAGATTTTTAGTCTTAAACTTTCTCTCATGACATGATCTGTGGTGGGACTCCTCATGTGTGTGTATGTGTGTCCTCATGTCTGTCCATAAGTGTGTGTTGTCTTTGCACAGATCTTTAGTCTCAAAAGATTAAAAATCCTCTAGTGTGTGGCCACTTTAAGATATTGTGGTGATAATTGCCCAGGATTATCAAACGTATCATCTCTGGTGATGCGCGCCAACTCAGCAAGAAGAGGGCCCACCAAAATGTGTCTAATGTGACACTACAAACATGCCTAGTAGATCTAACAGATAAAAATACTAAATTAATAGACAGAATGTTCTTGTCTCATTCTGTTCTTGGTCTCACTTTTTTTTTTTTTTTTTATTTCCCCCCAAAAATGCGATTTATAGTCCAGAAAATACGGTAGTGGTTTCAAATGTGTTTCTTGACTTAAAGGCCCTGTACCTGTCCTAAACTCATTCCTAACATATTCCTAACCTCCCAATTCTTCAGAGATGAGCTTAAGCACAAAAACTAAATCTCTAGTTCATGTTTGATGACCAGATGCACAAATGTACACTTTTACAATATACTGAAGAACACAACCACGTTTTATTCCACTACTACTCCATAAAATCAGTTATTGGGCCTTTAACATGGTAGCATTACTGAGATGCATTTAATGTCTAGATATATGGATTTTCCCATTTGCCAGCGATAATAATTTGTGATGAATTGTGCAGCCCTACGCTTAATCCAATAATTCCTATGTAGATTTAACCATGGCAGTGTTAACCTGTGGTATTCTTTCTATGCAAAGGTTAGTGTAAAAATCAATCCTTGTGGTAGTTGATACTGTGCCCTTGTCATGATTGTCCCTGTGAATCTGTGCTTCTGCAAATCCAACAAACTCCCAACTCCTGCATACGAACCGCTATCCGTCAGTGTTTCCAAAGCCACGGCCTCCTTTTACTGGTGAAATGGGCCAAATGTTTGCCGCCACAGGGACTTCCAGCCGAGTGGACCTGAGCTGGGCCAAGAGAGAGCGAAAGGAGGCGGGCTGGTCTCCTTTTGGAATTACAATCACTTGAGACTGTTCTACACCACTGTCCGTTTACTCGAATAATCTTGTTGGATCTGCATGAGTTAATGTCTTTAAATCTGATTAATAAAAATGAAATTATTAAAGTAACTTGGCTATTTTTTTGTTGCTTTTTTTGTTTCGTTTATATTTTCAGTGGCAAACCTTTTCACTGACTGAGCCTTTTTACTTTTAATTGCCAGTTTCTGAATTGGCTTGGTTGTCATGGTTTCCAGTTGTATTTTTCAGTTAGAACATGGATGGTGGGACAAATTCCTGCTAAAGCTGCTGTATAGAGCTTTCCCCATAGCGTTCAGCGCGGGCTAACTAAGCTTATTCATGCTAGCATTTGAACCGCCGCCATGTTGCATTTGTGGAGCCAACTCCATATTAAGGTATGAGCGAGTTACGTTCTCTTTTAATGTTGAAAATATTAAAACACAAAGAACAGGACGGTGTAGCGCGTGGTACTTGAAGCTCATATTAACAAGCTTATTTCCAATAATGAGTTAAAGAGGGGGCAAAAGGTTAACATGGAAAGTCAATGGGAGCTTCCTGCTTCCGGAGTCAGCCCCTGTATGCTAGCAGGCTTCGTGGAGAACTAGCCAATTATATCTCCATTATTAAATGCACTCTATGGTTGGGACCCACTGGGGGGTCACTAGATGATTTCAAGACAATACTTTTAAACATTATAATAGTGTATTTCATGATAACAAAATAATTATTTCAAATAAACATGAATAAATCAGCTATTAAAGGTTTAACACATGAAATTATAATAAGCACTGACTATATTTTACAGTTGAGGGTCACTGAGTTGGGAACCTTTGAGCTAGATTATGTCTAAACTGGGTGAAATCTCTCTCTAGCTTTACTAAATCATAAATGAAAGTATACCTCAAATTAAAATAGTTTGAGATGAGAAATTATTTGCTTGCCTAAAGAAAAGTTAGATTTTTAACAGTGCTACCATCTTTCTACAAGTCCCTTCTGCTCTGCATCTTTATCATATAATCAATCAGTTATCAGTGCATCTTCATACCAGTATCTTGCATTGGCTGAGTGCATGTGAAAAGATACTTTATGTAGCACAACTGTTGAGAATATTGTAGTAAATGTATTCTGACAAGTCTGTAAAACCCACAGCAGTGTTTCGTGTGCGTGACCTGCAGATTCAGCATCTCTCCCGCCGCCCGCGCCCTCGTCGGGATGAACTGACTGGCAGGTCAGCAAGGATTTACTCTCATGCCTCAAAATGGTGGCTGCTGGCATTACCTTGGGCTCCACATTACCAGACAGGCTCACCTACTTTCCCCGCGACGGGACGAGACAAGACAGAAAAAAAAAAATGTTTGAAATTTGGGTCAGATTGAGGCCGTGTGATCTGCTGAATGTATGACAGATGAGTAGTATGCGTGAATGTGATGG
Source organism: Lesueurigobius sanzi (assembly GCA_900303255.1). Classification (NCBI taxonomy): domain Eukaryota; kingdom Metazoa; phylum Chordata; class Actinopteri; order Gobiiformes; family Gobiidae; genus Lesueurigobius; species Lesueurigobius sanzi. Next base: position 14,157 of record OMNZ01063731.1, on the reverse strand, counting down.
GTAGACTAGTTCTGACCTTAATAGAAAGAACATTTCAATATGTCGAGTCAATATGGAGCACTTTGGAGTCTTGTGTCACATGGACAATGGAAATAAAGGTGGACTGGACTGTAGTGAAATGTCCAGACTAGAGTTAAAGCACAACCTAAAAAATATGACTTGAGTAAAAGCAAAAGGAATTTACTGAGTCAGATCACAGAATGCTTATTACTGACATGAATACAGTATGAGAAATAAATGTTTTTCTATAAAATTAAGACATTTTATGTATAAAATGGTCATAATTTGATGGTTTTATTTTGTTGATTTATTAGTTGCAAAGATTTGTTCAGATGGGATTTTGTTTAGTTTTTGAGTATTAGAGGAAAAATCTATAACAATATCACCATGTTTTTGGGTTCACAACTCAACACAACTAATCAGGATCGAAATGAGATGTTTGAAAAACCCCTCTGAACAAACCAAAACCTTCAAAATATTGTTAAATATAAGAAAATTTGAATAGGTGCTTTTAAAGTGAAAAAAAAAAAAAGTATTCATTAAAAAATATAGTTAGAGCAAAACACTGCAGGTGAATAGGGGGATAAAAAAATACTTGTTGATATTAGTTTGAAACTTTTGCTGTAAATAACAACAAAATGTGTTGCAAGTTTTCTGTTAATCAAAATTTCCATAATAAAATACATAAAGGTTTACATTTCTGTTTTTCGTTTTTTTTTGAGAGTTTACTTTTGAATAAGCTAGTTGTTTCTGAACAAATGTGTAAAATTCAATTTGCGGCTGGATTTTGGGGTTTAAAACTCAATAAACGAGTCTTGACCAATGTAGTTATTTTGTCATACCTGACAGTTTTGACTGGTATGATAAATAGCCACACTGGTCTGTTGAAAAGAAAATCATAAAAAGATTAACAGTAGAATAATAGCACCTTTTTAGACTCAATAAATCAGCTTATATAGATATTGAAAGATCTCTCTAGGCAAACCTTTGAAATATTGTGAGGTACAAAACTGGAAAATGTCTGCAACTACTAAATTAGGTTGAATCAGCTCAACAATTAAACACCTTATTGTACCTAAAATGATTGCTTAAGTTAAGTTTTACTTGTGTTACTTTTCACCATTACGATCTACTATACCATCAGCATTGAGCACCACTGCTTCTACTGCCTCAATACAAATATTATTCGTTATTATGCCACAGCTCACTCACAGAGAAAAATGAATGCATCATTAATTGTTTAGTCATTTTTCTTTCTTCTACAAAGTATAAATGTCTCATCAAATCTCATCAACCTAGGTAAAATATTCAGATACATAGAGAATAATGCTCATTTTGCTCCCGTCTTCTATGACGAATTGAGATGATGAGGTGGGGTTCACAATTCATGATCAATAATGCATTAAGTGAGCATATAGGAATTTCCAGCCAAATCTGGGTATTGATGTGAAATGACATACATTGCTCTGTGTTTAGCAGCACACAATGTAAATGCATGGGTATTATTGAACCTCCTGCAGCAGCTTCCCCTCTATTTATAGTCCTGCTTGTTCACACGTGTAAATTTGATTGTGCAACTGTTACAGATATGTAGTGGTCCTCGTTTGCTGCTGGGCATCTGCTGCACGTGAGCAGATTCAGGGAGCACGCGTTCATTTAATTTAACCTGAAATCTGAAAAAAAGCTTAGGCATACTATCGAGTGGGACGAAAAACTGGGCCAAGCTCAGCATGTTATGTTAGATGATGCTGTATGTCTTGCACAGAAAGGGCTGTGAATCAACAAAGGAGGTCAAGGAAAAGTCACTTAGCCCATTGGATGCATAAGCAAGTTAACATAAAAATGAAATGTAACACACAACACAACTGCAGTTTATGTTATAATATGATGTACATGCTGTTGCTGTTGCAATCAAAATCTGCATTTTAAAGGGATAAAATGTGCACATATTAGATGCCCAGTCAATCATGAAAATATAGATCAGATTCACTTTTACCTAACATTGAGAACAGAAAATGTGAAAGAATGTGAAGTTGTTTTCAGATGTCCTAGTAAGAGGCACTAGAGTAGAAAAGTGTTCCCTGCCTTCTGTGTCAGCAGTTACAGAAAAGCCTAATCTACTTAATCCACCTACGCAGCCAAACTGCCACACAACCAATCCAATCCCACCAGCTGGAGGGGAAATGTCAATGCTCTGACCTCCACAAAACCAGCAGTGCCTGAGAACCACTGCTCAGCCTTGTTGAATAAATGTTCAGTTCATATTAGGTTGGCAAAATTTTTCATGATAACAGTATATTTCTTTGTATATTAGCCACTGTAGAGCAATAGGTTGCACTTTATAGAATACTTCAGCTGGAGGAGACAATACAGCGGAAGAGAGAGGTTTTGAAATTAAAAAAAAGAAAATTGACAATGTTTTTCTCGAGTATTTGATAGTCACTGGATTCACAAAACTGCCATATTATTCTAATGGCTGATCATATTGTCCCCACATTAAATGGTAAATGGTCACATTTATATAGCGCTTTTCTACCTGCTTTAGGCACTCAAAGCGCTTTACATCAAGGAACCACTCACCCATTCACACTCTCATTCATACACCAGTGTACGCAGACACTGGAGGCAAGGTGGGTGAAGTGTCTTGCCCAAGGACACGGTGGTGTGCGCCTGCGGGGATCGAACCACTAACCCTCAGATTACAAGACGACCCGCTCTACTACTTGCGCCACCGTCGCCCCAAGTTGGTGCAATGTTTGTGAATGCTCCGTCATCATGTCTTCATCGTAGTGTTGCACGAGTCGTCGAGTAATAATGCATTTACAAACACCCATTTTTCATTTAATATGTGCATAGAATTATAGGACAATCCAGCTATGGGGAACTAGACACTAGATCCAATTTGTTATAATAAAATAGTGAGTGTAATAATGTAAAAAGAAAGACTGCGTATTTAATAGGAACTTTATTTTTGAAAATCTGTTCATTTCTTTGCGGCCTCCTTCTGAAGCTTCTTTACTTCATGCTTGATAATCTTGTTCCTCTGTAAAAGAAAAATTGTAAATACAACATTGAATCGTTTCCACAAGTTTAACAAATACAGCAATGAGCAACTTACCATTCTCTTGGCCTTCATGACCTTATAGCGGTCGAAGTCTGTCATCTTGGCCCTCTGCAAATCAAGAGCAGGTTACAGTAAGTAAACCTTCACATATATCAGCTCATGATTTACATACATATAGATAGTAAACATTGAACATGCTCCCACTACTCTCATCACAGCCTCCAACATGCTCCTGTGGCACCTTTGAAACCAGCACATATTTATATACCTTTGCTGCGCATAAAACGACAGGCTGATATTGGAGTTCTCACATGTGATATTACAAAGTGTGGCCTCTTATCTCACGTTGATCATTATGGTACCTGTTGCCACTGGTTAGAAGTTGGGTAAAATAAAACCCATAAAAAAGGAAATATTCTGACTTTGCCATTGTGTCTTTAGAACAAACCCACAACACTCAGTCTGTGGTTTCAAATTATTGTGGAAAATGTCCTCAAGTAAATACAGTTGGTACCATGTATTAAATCAAATTACCTTTTTAATTTAAAATGACATACCCTTTCATCACCTATGCTACATTATTATGTAGGATAAACAAAATGATAGAACATAAAACACCAAGACTTACGCAAAACCTTTTTTGCATAAATCAATCTACTTTTTCCCCCTGAACCCGTAGCTCAACTTTTTGACTGTCCATAATGGTACCTCCAATGCAGTAATGATCAAATATATCATTAGTCGTGCCATCTTAATGTTAGCACCTGCATGCATGGGGCATACCTATATAAAAAAGGTATAAAGGTGTACTAAGTGATGCCCTAATGGAAATTGGTTCTCTGCCTTTGACTCCGATGCTGCTGAGGCAACTGGGGATCCATCTCCAGATTGTAGAATATACATTTGTTTTTAAATAGTGCTTTTCTGAACACTCAATGCTTTACATTGCATTCACTCCATACTAGGTGGTAAGCTACTATTGTAGCCACACCTGCCCTGGGGAAGACTGGATGAAGAAAGGCTGCAATCTGCACCATCTGTCCCCCCCTCCGACCACCACCACCACCACCACCACCACATTCATCCAGACTTCTGGATTTCCTGGCGGTCTACCAGCCGAATACTGACCAGGCCCGTCCGGCTTAGCTTCCAAGATATGATGGATCGGCCATAGCAAAGGTGGCATGACCTTGAGCCAGGCTGGAGGCTCTAACCTACTGTCTTTACTGGACAGTAGACTGACACCAATTAACTCAATTGACACTTGCTCTGGCTGACACTTTCAATTATCCTCCTTGGGCGATGAAACATCACTGTTATACTAAACCATTTCATTGAATATGCCATTTTGATATTGACTGGTGGCTAGGGTTTTGGAATTCAAACTGCCTTCTTTTAAAAGTATAGATGTTGCTGAAGTTCTAACACATTTTTGACCAAGTCAAAATCCCATCATGCAGTGTTAAGTCAAAGTGAAGGCCGCACCTTCTGTCGTGCCTCAATCTTCTTGGCCCAACTGGTTTCTGACCATTTCTCATTGACCTGGGCCTTCTCCCAAGCTCTTCTCACAAACTTCTGCCGAGCACTGAAAATTGAAAAAAAAACACTTCATTAGTCAGTAGGTGGAGATGCTGGGTCTAGGGCTGCACGATATATCATTATATCGAGATTTTAGTGCCGCACGATAGAGGACCAGACAATATTGATAACGATATACGTGCGTCACTTTTCCCGCCGCCATCCCTCCCGGAAATTTGCCATAACGCCCCGCAGGGCTACGTCTGCCAGTCGACCTAAGATCCAGCCTAAACGGTCTATCGGTGCTGGAGTCATGCTAATGTTAGCGCTTTAAAAGGTTCTCTCATCTATTCATTCCCTGCATCTCTCGTGCTGTGGCGCCTCTTCTCCACAGTTTCCCTCGTCTCGCTCGCTGCTCCTCTGCCTAATTGTTCCCCGTGTTTCAAAGACACTCCACGCCGGTGTTTGAGCCACAGTGTCGGGATGACTCTTCCGCGAAACTGATCGGGGTGGCGTGCACGCGGTAACATGCGCCTACAGGGCTCCCATGTAGTCGCCAGTGCGAGGCTGGACCCACCGGTCACAAAACATGAGCGATAACGGGGATTCAATTTACAGCAGTAAGTTTTCATTTACTTTATTTATCTTTGGCCGCCTAGAGCCAAATATAATCTACAGCCTGGGAATAAGATAACAATGTCTAAGTGTTTAAAAACACTAAACCCAAGAAACTAAATCTTTAATAGTATTTATTCTCACATTTTGGTTTATAGTTGTACTTTACCTTAATAATATCTGGAATCTGGATGTGCTAAACTTGATTTGGAAAAAAATCAGCTCCGTGGCTCCGATTAGTGGAACAGACTGGCTTTATTCAAATTATAGTTATATTATAGTTATATCGTACATCGCCATTCAGCCCAAAAATATCGAGATATGTTTTTTGTCCATATCGTGCAGCCCTAGCTGGGTCCCAGATGCACAATATCGTCACAGACTGATGTTGTGGCGCGTCTGTCTTCACAACACCAGCTGCCCAGTCTCATGATGGTACAAATACAAGAGGAAATGAATGGTAGAGTTCCAACAACTTTACTCAAATGATAAAAATC
>OMNZ01063720.1:0-18915 GCA_900303255.1 Lesueurigobius sanzi | reverse complement strand
TTTTACCCGGGACAGTCCCAGTTTTGAGCCCTCTGTCCCATGTCCCTGTGAATTTATCTGAAACCATTCATTTTTCACCAGTGCCATGTCCAAAGCAGTATATTTACTTGATACTTCATGAATTTTGACCCAGACAAAATATGTGACAAGAAATGCAGAAAGAAAAGTGCCAAAAAAATAAGAAAACACGGGAAAAATTACGAAAAGCTATAAAAATGTGAGGAAAATTATGAAAAAAGACAAAACAGGAAGAAGAAATACAAAAGAAATTATGAAAAAAAGACGAAAAAAAATATGACAAAAATCATGATAAAATGTTATTATTTATGAAAAACAAAAAACAATTGTGAGAAAAACTACAAAAAAAACCCTGCAAAAAAAAAAGAACCAAAAAAAATAATAAAAAAAGACAAGAAAAATTATGAAAAAATCTGAGAAAAAACTGAAAAATTACACACAAAAAAAAAAATTGAATTTTTGTCCCAGTTTTGAATTTGAAAAATCTGGTCATCCTAGCATCTGCATCAAATGTATTGGAGGATTGGGATAAGGGCTAGGTTTTATTGTTGTAATGCACTTAACCTACTATTCCGTTAACTTACAGGTTTCTTTTTAATGTGTCCTATTTTTCAACTCTTTACTTTTATATTCCATCTACAGTAACCTAAAATATCAGACATTCAAGCAATATAGTCACGTCAGCTTTGACTCTACTCTCTGCGCAGGCTTTTGCTCTTTGACTTGTACAACCTTAAGTCAACTCCACTGCACTGACTAATTTTCCCTGTTGATCTGTTTCTGCAGGCCACCTGTAAATGTGTTGGGCCAACTCTGACAGCCGCAGATGAAAAATGCCTCCCCTTCACTTCCAGACTTTTTATTGAAAATGTTTTGAACAAAGTCCATAAATCAACTTGAGAAACCATGAATCTGGTATGTATATTTTAGCAGGAAAGTCACAACAATTGCAGTTTTTGTCCTGACAAAACTGATACTCTTTAGATATCGTGTTGCCTCTAACTCACTGGGTGGTAATGCCGATGATTCCTGGTTTGGAGCCAGACCCAAAACCATGAGCGATGGGCTGAAATGATGGAAAACCTTGCGTGGGATGAACAAAATCTCAATTTCCTAAAGGTTTGTCTTTTGTCTGTCTTCAGAACTCCACCTCATTTGTATCTACCATATGTTTAGCTGTTAGCATCCAGCCAAGGCAGTTATCTTCATGCAAACAGAAACTATAAGGCCAAAGGGCAAGATGTCACCAAGGCACTGCATAAAGATGATATGCTATTCTTGTGACAGATTGGCCAAAGACTGACCCAGTTAAAAGTGCAAGATATAGAAATAACATTAAGTTAAAAGTCAGTGCTTGAAAATAGTTTAATTTGGATTGTACTGGTGAAGAAATAGAAATAGATCTGTGAGTCTGAGCAGCACATGCAGAATTGTGTCTCCTTTCACTTTTTTTTTTTTTTCCCCCTTCCTGTCCGCATCAGTTAGTTCAGCAAGAGGCATTGCTGCATTTATGATAATAGTTCATTTTAAAATGACTACATCCGTGGTTTTGATGTGGGTCTTACAAAGAAATAACATATTAGAGCTATTCTGTGTTAGCTGTTAGCTTAGCGGGACACAGACCCAGTGATGTCTGAGCTGTTGGGGTGTACATTAGTGCATCTCATGCTGAGGCTATTACAGGATAATTATATCATTGTACTCACTGAAGCTTCCACAATTGAAGTAACTTCCTATTATTAATATCATAGATTCACAGTCATTGCGCTTTTCTTAATCATCTCGTAAATTACATAGTAGATTATTCCAGTTCGAGGAAGACAGTGCAGTTCGGTCATGCAGATACACAGCTCCTCAGAAAGCGGTCCCTGCTGGAGGTTGATTCCCAGCTTTTATAGCACCTCAGCAGGTTCAAATATATGAAGATTAGCAATAAAATAACAACAAATCACAGGGATTGCTGCAGCTGTCCCATGGAGGTTGTAAATATAACTACATCCGATTGTCAAGTTTAATTTTCACACATGGGTTAAAATGCTGGTGGGGTTTGGGAAAAGGAAACATCTGGTACTGGCTATACAAAAGGAAGTGGTCAGATGTAATTCATATGGATTGAGAAATGGTCCTGACAAGTTCTCACTGCTGCTTGACCTGCCTTCAGATATCAACTGCTTTCTGTACGACAGCTGCTTATGGGAAGTGTATGAAGGTGGAATAGTGCCGTATATCCAAAGAAGAGCAGACTATGATTTGCTCTTTTTAAAAAAGTAATTCACAACTTGTGAATGCGCATCTCAGAGTTTGTAATTGTAACTTTAGATCCGCACATCAGCAAAAAAACAACTGCAAGCATATTTCACAACTCGTGAATGTGCAATGATATTCTCATTACTATTAAATAAGGTTCACATGCACTGCTGCCCTCAGTCTCCTGGAATAAAGTATTTCATAATATTTACTTAGATTCTGTCTTATCAGAACTGTTCTATTTCATGATTAATTTTGGCTGCAGTCCTGACCTACCCAGAGAGCTTATCCGCAGAAGAGGTTTGATTCTGAAGTTAATTTTAGCTTTCATTTGAAATTTTTATATGAGGTAAGGTAAGGTAAGGTAAGGTACACTTTATTAATCCCCATAGGGAAATGTTCTCTGCATTTGACCCATCCTTCGATGCCGAGGCAATCCGTCAGGAGCAGTGGGCAGCCGTGTGCACAGCGCACTTGAGCCAGGCTTATGGTCAGAGTCACCTGGCAGGAGAGCTTTTTTTGATGCTCCCCATTTGTTCAATCTTGATTCCGGTAATGCCCATTTGATTTATGTGGGTGATCTACCAAGATTAGTGATTGTGATCGTAATTGTATCATTGCACATTTGTCTTTTTGTTCGTCAGTTTGTTATGTAAAGCCTTTAACGGTAAGTTATGAATGCAAGTGCTGCTGACATAGGAATAATGTACATTGTTTATGCTTTGAGAAATCTGCTAGAAATGTTCAGTACATGGCTATGTGCATTTTGTAGTCAATGGGCTGTAAAATGCTACACTTATTTGCATTTGATGCATGAAAAAGCAGGTGTTCCGAATCTAGACTTACCATATCATGCGGGGGTTTTCATACCCTGGCAGAATGTATGTAAACTTCTACTTTTCATAGAATATGAATGATTCTATGAAAAATGGCCAATAGAGGTATGTAAACGTATGAGCAGCATTATACAGCACGACTGTATAATGTTATTTACATACATATTGACCTACGTTTTTTTCTTATATTCAGTGTGTTCTTGTTTTAGACCTTAAAGACCATTCCCCTGTTTCCCTTTTACTTGCAATAATATTAGCTTCTTGTTAATGGAGCATGAATCCAGCAACAGCCAAAACAACATTTAATAAGACAACCTTATTACAGCCTGAATTTAATCTAAATTGCCTTGTGTTATCACGCTCTGATGCTTTGCCTGCATACAAGCATAATATATGTTTATGAGACACATTGAGCTGAAAGAAAACAAACAGCAATGTTCTGCTGGACATTTGATCTAAATGAAGCTCACAAATAAAGTCGCTTCCCTCTGCTTTGTTTTACATGAATGTGCCCAAGGATAGTTCTTTATATGTTATTGTTTTAAGACCATAATATCAAACAATTGCCTCTCATTTCCTCTGCTTTGTACCGTGTGCCCTTTTAACAAATTGAAATGATTCAAACAGAGAGTAGATGCAGATATAACTGGTATGTGTCACATCACGAAGGAAATAATGTCCAGAATTATACTTGCCGTAAATGCGGGCCAGTGCTACCTATTTTGCGGATGTCTTTAAGCATGTCATTACAAATCCAATATGGTCGCTCTATTAAAGGGCGGAAGAACAGAGTTAGGGGGAGATTGTTTTGTTCACACTGTGCCCTCTGTTATCGAAGCTGCCCTAAACATGGCGGATGCTGGTCATTATCGGAGCGCTTTGTGTCATTCACCAGCAGGGACTGAGCATTTCCAGCTCAAAATGTACTGGGGTCAATAGGTTCATGAACATAGCTATAACAGCTGACTGCTGCTGCGTTGTCTCACTGCATCCTGTTTCTATTTGGGCTGCACATTATATCACCAATTTATAGTTATTGTAATATCACGTGGCCCAATAGCCACATCGCAAGAGAAGCCACAATATAATGCAAAATCACTGAGATTTATACTTTTTTTTTTTTGCTTATACCCAATACAAAAGTTTAGTTTTAGACATGATTTTCCCCCAAAATGTTTTTGTTTGTTTGTTTAAATAGGTCAATGCATGTTAGTGAATGCAGGATCTGATATCACCAAGTAATTAAGAGTCCAGGGCCAATGTCAAAGTTGTTTACCCAGGACCAATGTTACAGCCAGCCAACCAGGGGTCAGTTGTGCTAGATAAGGAGCGGACGCGGCCTGCTTTGAGATGTCATGACAAAAATTAAGTTTAGGAACAGGGAAATCTTTAAGGTTAGGTTTAGGGTTAGGTTTAGGTATATTTTCAGACAAACCAACTCATAGGTCTATCCAAAATTACAGCAGACCAGACCGTTCCCTGTTCCAAAACTTATTTTTTGTTATGACATCTCAAGTTGTCACCTCTGATTGGCTGGCTGTAACATTGGTCCTGGGCAAACAACTTTGACATTGGTCCTGGACTCTTAATTACTTGGTGATATCAGATCGTGCGTCAGTGAACATACATGGAGGAACTCGTTCTTCAGTAGTTTATTGGTGGAATTCCTCTTGAGATGTGCCATCTTGTTTTCGAAGTCCTTCAAAAATAACAAGAACAACAAGATTGTAGAAAACAAAACACAACAAAAAATAAAAATGAGATATACAGAGATACAGCAAAAAGTAGACTACAAAAAAACAAGAAATCTAAACTTTAAGTCAAGTAACAATAAAATATGAGAAGAGATGATCTTACTAAGGGAGTTTTAGGGTGTGTGAATAACAATTTAAATAAACCAAAAAATACATATACATTTGGGGTCTCCAACCTTTTTTTTTTGCATAACAAAAATGGTAGTGAGCTACATATACCTGAAAGAGACACATCTAGCTAGGCCTATGAGCCAAGATGACACAATAAAAGCAGATGACAGTAGTTTCAGCTTTATATTTTGCTATATTCATCTAAAAGTTTGGAGATGTTTTGTTCAGAATGAAAAATGCATGTAAAATTTTACTCATCAGGAGAATGTATGAATGTAAAAAGCCTTTGGTGGGCTACTGGTAGCTCCCAAGCTACTGGTTGGAGATCCCTGATATAAACACACCACGCCGGATTGTAGCCATGGGTTAATTTCTATCCATAGTCCCACACTCACACTCTTTATTTTTTTTATTTATCCTTTATTTAGACAAGAGAGACCTGTTAAGGTCTCTCTTGTAGTAGTTGTAGTTGTTTGTTGTGGTAAGGGAAACTGGAGCATCTGGAGGAAACCTACGCAGACACGGGGAGAACATACAAACTCCACACACAAAGCCCCGTCCGGCCCTGGAATAGACCCTGGGACCTTCTTGCTGTGAGGCACAAGCGCTAACCACTGTGCTACCATGTCATAGCCTTGTTTTGGTCTTGATTTAGTATTTTTTGATGTTTTACAATTTTGTTTAAATATGATAGAAGTACCAAATATCACATTTCTTTCTCATATATTACAGCCAGGGTTTTCTTTTCTTGTCTGAAAGGCCACTCATGCCTATGTGCATCTAGATATGTAATAATTGGCCTGATTTATTACTGTTTGGGTTAATTGTGCTAGCATAACTAATGATGTGTTCTTGCTCCTCAGATGTGGCCAAAAAAGGTGAAGGAATGCAGACACTGTCCTGACGATGACAGTCATTCAGAAACACACAAGTGGACCACCACAGGAACATACTGCTCTCCACTGCAGCACATCACTGCCTCTGGTAATTTAAATTTCACTCTTCTTGGGCAAAATCTATCAGCGAACAAACAAGGGCCATGAATGATAGAGGCAGAGGTCTCTTGAAGCATGCAATGTGCAGAATAGAAGCAGAAGGACCAGCCAATAATGATAGACCCAACTGTTGCATTGCAATTCATGCAGGAGAAAACAACAAACCATTTATATTTCATTATTAGTGTTAAGCTGCTTTATTTTATCCAGTTATAATACATTTTTAGCATAAGAATTACATGTCTTTAGTTTGGGGAATGTTAAACAAGTAGCAATGCCGTCTGAATCAGTGTTTCCCATCAGTAAAGTGGACTATGGTTGGCCCCCATCGTCTGAAATGGAAGGCAGAATAAAGTGCACCGAAATTATACTTTTTTTTTTTTTTTTTGATAATATAAAATTATAACCTGGTAAAAAACAGATTGATATTACAATGCAAATTTCAATAGCACAATAAAATCTGGAATGGGCCTGTTTAAATCGTTCAGGAAGAGGATTGACTTTTAGGGGGATATTTCCTGCTGATTGGATCAAGCAAAGCTCATTTCAGTCAATCACAGCTAAGTCTCAAAACATAGCTAAACAACAAAACATTAAAGCAATTATACATTTAGTTTTTAAAATGGTTATGCCTGTTTGTACGTCTACACCAGCACCTTCTGTCTTTCTGCCACCACTGTGTTGTTTAGTGTCGATGTGCTATTTTTGAGTTGATTTCCACCGTTTTAAACAGTTGCACAGTTGTGCTTATAATGGTCTGGGCTTCTCGTCAGCAAAGAGAAAATGATTAATTGCTCATTTACTTAAGCATTGTCTAAGCATTTTAAAAGTGATTACTTGCAAAAGAATATAATGCCGAAACACTGATTTCCAAAAATGCTCTCGACTCGTCAGGTGTAACGCTGATGTCATAGCGGGACCCAACAATACTGCAGTTACAGAATATCAACTATTGTAAAAATGTTCTTATGTATGGAGATACATCTTCAAACCTATAATTTATAAAGGGCAAGCAAAAGAGTGCACAAAACGAGCTTGACCTTTGCTGTGCGTCTGGACTGGATATTTCTGGGGAAAATAAAAGATAGAAATGTAGCCTTGAGGAGCAACAGAACTATTGAACTGTTGAACTGTTGCTCTGACCGTTGCCTCACACTACATTTCTTTAGCAGCAATATAATATATTATTTGTATCCTATGGTAGACTTGGCTTTTTCTATAGTGACTCATCCCAATCTATATTTAAGATGACATTTTTTCTGAGGTGCACATTAGGGTACAAACTACTTGCCATTCATTCTACTTAGAGTGCTTTGAGTTTGGATGTTTGAATAATATTTACCGAAACCCTTTCCTTAGTCCTCCACTTCCTCTCGTCCAAAGGTGAAGTGGTAACATTATCTAGTTGAGGACTTGAGGTAAATGCGAGATGAATGGTTTTCCACTGTTATCCGGGCCATTTTCTGGTAATGGTCCTGATCGTGCGTCACTGAGTCAACTTGCACAAGCTCCTGTTTCCTGTCGGCGACCCCAAATGAGGATAGAAAAATGAATTAATGAATTGTGAGCATTCAGAGAGCAGTGGGTATTCTGTTCAGCAAATCTAGCGCACACCTGAGACTCCTGAGGGTGGTGCCAATGAAAAGTGTTGTTTTGCATTAATTTCATTACTGAAAAGCCTGTTTTTTTATGCTTAATGAAGCTCATTACTTTTGATTGGGTGACTTTGCGAACAAGGGTTGTCCTGTGGCCTGAGGCGTGTCTGCCCTCTCGCAGTGATGTAACTGTGTCTATATTTGGAGAGGCTCTGTGACAAATTGGTCTAATTTAAAGTGACTCAAACAGTGGCCGTGCAGCATGACTCCGCGAAAGCACCAGAATATGAAAGACTTGTGTTGTGTTTTTAGCATGGACCAGTGTGTGGTATCACCCCAAGTGCAACTCATCGTAGGAGCAGTCACTCGCGTTATCTTGGCAGACTGTGATCTCAATTACTCCTACACTTATATATACTGTATCTTATGTGGAGCGGATCACAGGCTGTCAATCACTTTTCCATTTAGGTGAGTGTCTACAGAGAAGGCTGTGCAGAAACGTTGGCCCAGAGTGGAGCATCCTATTATATTCTCAAGCTGCATCATTACACGCTCTTCTTCTCAAGTGACTTTCATGGAGGTCTGTCTTTTCAAGAAACTGAATAGCACTTGAACTGATATATACAGACTCACCAGACCAAAAGACATCGTTCTCCGTTGGTCCAGGTCAATGGCGTAGAAGCAGGAAGAGAATCAGAAACTTACTTTATTGTAAAATAAGCTCTGAGCTAGACTAGGGGTAGGCAAGTTGGCCTGGTGGTGGGCCGATGTTCTTCCTCGTCCAAGGACCAGGGGCCAAACCAGTGTAGTGCATAAGATAAGATAAGATAAACTTTATTGATCCCGAAGGAAATGACAGTGTTGCCGGCTGCTCTTATTCACACAGTCACAGGTACATAATAAATACATTTCTAAAATACAATAAAAAACAGTACAAAAGAATTTTAAAAAGTTAAAAAAGGCTAAGTCAAAGAGTTGTGCAGTCTAATAGCACGAGGCACAAAAGATTTCCTCAGTCTGTCTGTGGGGCAGCGCTGGGACAAAAGTCTACTGCTGAACCTGCTCCTCCTCTCAGTGAATGCCTCATGTAGGGGATGTGAGGCATTGTCCATGATGGCTCTGAGTCTGGACATGGTCCTCCACTCAGCCACTTCAGCTTCAGCCCCACCACAGAGCTGGCCTTTTTAATAAATTATACAGTATACAGCATTATATATGACCTCACAGGGGTTTGGAGAGGAACCTGAAGATTTTTCAGTATTTTCTATGTGCAAATGTTCTACACTGAGTATGGAGTGAATGAATAATGCATTTTAAAGTGTCCAGATACGCCAGAGAATGTCCAAAACTTCTCGAAATCAGTGTAAACCCTTTCAATTCAAGCACTTTTAAGTCATTTTCATATCGGAGACAATATTTTTCCAGTGTGTATCTAAGAATGTTTCTCTAAATTATCTTGGGGGCCAAAAGTTCTATGATAGAGGGCTGGATTTTGCCCTCTTTGCCTGATGTTCCCTACCCCTGTGCTAGCCAATTGGAGCGATTTTAACTTTTAACTTGCTTACAGTTCGTCAATACAAGCAAGTTAGTATTATTTACATCCTGCTCCCCATAGGCTGCCAGCTGTCGAGGCCTTATTGGCACCGAACCAGCACATATTTGATCAGCTGCTGGACATTATCCCTGCACCTCACACATACCGGGCCGCGCCATTGATTCCGCTCAATCTGCTGCGAGCAAAGCGTGAACTACTCAGCAGCCTGCCGTCCAAAGATAACCACTCTGCCGCTTTCTGCCATTGCCAGAAAACTCAAACAGGTGTGGGGAGAGGTGCAGACGTTAGCCTCGTGTTCAGACGGCTGTGCGCTGATCCAGGAACCGCACAGTCTGAGGAAGGCGTTGTTTAAACTTATACATACGATTGACCCGACGCAGGACAGTTACTTCTTTGTCTTGCTTTTACGTGGGCTCTATATAAAGTGCTGTCTATGTTAGCTGAAAAAAATAACATGCATTGCAGATTTTTTAAATGCTTTTGCTTTAATGCAATAACTGTCATATATTATAAAGAGCTTGAATTGAAGGAATTTAAGGAGTGTATTGAAATGAGAAGCCTATGTTATCAGATCAAGAATGCACTGTTAGTAATTAGGGGTGTGACAATATATTGATTTTCCGATATATCGTGATATTTTGTGGCATGATATGATACTTTTAACATAAATCAGAATCAGAAGAATCAGAATAGAATTTATTGCCATTGTCATGAATACAATTCAGAGGATTACAATTAAGAGAATTACAGACACATTGTTAAATATTGATACTTTTGATGATGTCATGCATATGAATTAATTATCTCATGAATATGAATAAGGATGCAGTGCTCCACTGGTTTCACAGTAAGTAGAGGCCAGTAATGGTCAATGATACAGTCAGGACAGTAGAGGTAGTAGACAGTAGATCATTTTAAGCACTTGGGCCAAACACTTAACCTGGCATGTGCCAGACTGATATATATACGTAGCACTCTGATTTGAGTCCTACACATTATCAATCTGGGATGGCTCTTGTTAAATCCACTTGCGAAAGAGAGGACCTGTTACAGTACAGTATGGTACCTACTGTATGTTATTAGGTACAATACTGTAATAAGAATCAGAATATAATTTATTGCCATTGTCAATGAAGGTTTCACAGACTAGGAATTTCTTTCGGTGTACTCGTGCAACATGAAACATAAACTTGTAATTCGGGATGGGAATCGAGTAACCTGGCAAGAGCCAGATAGACATTGTGTAGCACTCGTAGTTGAGTTCTCCACAATATCAATCTGGGGCCGCTCCAAACGAATCCGTTCGAAGTTTCGCTCGTAGTTGTTTGTTAGATAGCGGCTCTGAGCTTTATATTATAATGTCGTCGAGTGGTTTTTGTGTTTTTTTGTAGCATGAGTTTGTGGGTTGAAGGCACCTTAACCCACACTGCCTTATTTTCGAAACAAATGTTTGTTTTGCTCGGCACCTGCTGCTTTCATCGCTCCGTCCCACTGGTGGTCCTGGCTCAAACACTTTAGCGGCTCGGGGCAAGATGGATTCTCGTGTGTTTGTGAAATCACAAATACCGCGAGAATTCAGCTTGCAGGCAAGGTTAGGAATCTGTTCGGCCAAAGCATTGGAACCGTATGTCTACTTCATTATCGATCCCTCTTATTGATGCTCCAGCTCTGAAAACACTCTTTTTTTAGCCATAGCGCGGAGGCGGAGCTGGTACGTAGTTCTCAGAGTTGAGTTGAAGAAGGAAAACAAACATGGAGGAAGAAGCGTCTAAAGCGGGCCTTTATTTTACAAAACGAGACAAAACTTTCACGTAGTAACGCAAATGTGGTAATGCAGTAACCGCTTAAACACCTCACCATCATGGGGTTAAATTACACAAATGTCATGTTTTCGATCGGCTTAGAACAAGTCCGTCTGCAGGACCACAGAGCATCTTTCCTGGGGGAGATCGCCCACAAAGACTCGGGGGCTCCCGCAGCACACTATTTTGATGAACTGAAAGAAATAATTTTTCTTGAAAATGAAGCAGTTTCTGTTTTTGATATACTTTATCAAAAGCATATTCATTCCTTGCTTTTCCTAACACACAGACAAGTCAGGCATCGAGAAGAGAATCCATAAAGAATCAAATCGATAGGCAAAATTATTGATTATTTATCTTATCAATTCCCATCCCTACTTGTAATAGTGATGAATAATAAACTATGGAAAAAAGGATATAAAAATGATAGAACTATAAGGCATGCATAAAAATAGAATAAGATAGAAAAATCTAATAAAATTGTAATTTAACACAAGACAGCAGCATAAATGGTGAATTACAGATAGCAGTATCAGCAAACTGTGAGGTTATTGTTATCGTGAGCCATGTATCGAATCGTGAGGTCCCCAGATGTTCCCACCCCTATTAGTAATTGTAAATAGGGCAGGCCCTCTAAACATTGCCAAAGAAACTGTAGTTGTTGTTTTATTCACATTAAGTCAAGTCAAATTTACAAGTATTGACACAATTAGTAGATTGAATTTGCTACTTATTTTCCTGCTGCGATGTGACATAATGGGCACGCTCGTAATGACACTGGAGTGCGGCAACGGCACATTTTTTGCTCATTGAGATATTAAACAGCATGAGCCTCTGAGGACTTTCCGAAGAGTACTTAGTGTCACACTCTGTCAAACTTTAATGAATCTAATCCCAGACACACCACAACGACTGCTTTCTAATTGGCTTGTGTTAACAGAGATGACACCACATCCGCTCTGTTTAGCTTCTGCAAATTTTTATAAGAAAGTGATAGTGGCCTGTGGGGGGTCTCCGAGTTGTAATAGCCGGTTTCATTGCTGTCGCGCTGTTGTAGCCTTGTAGCACATGTTTTGTTACTTCCTGAAGATGTGTTTACGTCCTGCTCATGTGTGCGCAGTTTTAGCTTGAGGCCTATTCACTTTGTCGTTTTTTTAAAAGTGCATACGATGCTGACATTGTTGCGTTGTGGACGTAATCTGCGGCGCATAACAGACGTCTTGGGGCGATGGCACTCGTAATAATAAGCACGTGCAATGTGTTGGAAGTGTCGGGCAAACTCTGTTCACTCTCCATCACCTCCATACTACAATGCAGATTGGAAACACTTAACCTCCAGGCATAACATCCACAATAATAGATGCATGAATTGAGTTTAAAGATAACCCAGAGCATATGGAAGCAGAAATAGCCCCTGCATGCTTGGGTTTGAAATCAAGTGGCCTGCGCTGCCTCGTATCACAATGTTTTCCATTACAGTGGTCCTGTTTCCCATGGCCCCCTCACTGCTGGGTAATGGAGGTCTTTGTCACAGCCGGGACTTGCCCTTCCCTCACAGGAACTGATCTTATTGAAAGCTTAATTAGATTTACAACCACCAGTAACACAGCCTTCCACAATTTTCCCCCAAACATTCCTTTTGATGGTTCTTGAAATCTACAGCAGGAGAAATTTCTTGGAAGGTTTTTGCATTAATAAAGATCCACTCTTTGAAAATGGGGCTTGGTGCGGTGTGGAGGTTATAATAAAGGAAAGGGAACAAGAGAGAAGCAACTACTGTATAATTGTGTACGAGTTAAACATTTTCTGGAATTTTGAAAAGAAGTGTGGATTGGAATACACACCATTGTGGCTGAAATATGGCCAATATTTTTGTTAGTACAATCAAATGTGACAGAAAACATGAAAAAAAGAGGGTTTTTTTTAAGATCTAGTTAGTATCTTCTGCTCTTTCCTGAGTGCTTATATTTGTAATATTTTCCGACAGTGTCCTTGCTGTCCTTCCAGACTTCCAGTCTATATAAATACAGAGATAAGTAAGAAGTGACCCGAAATGACTTTGATTTGGAAACTGTAAACATCTGCATGCTGACTTCGTTTCAGTTATGTGCACTTTGTGGTCTTTGCTTCTTCCATTACAAATCAGAATGCATAGTAGCACTGTCTTCATTCTACAAATTAAAGTGCTTTATTAGACATTATACAAAATTACGTAGATCAGATGGAGGGTAGGTCCTGAGTCGCTGCAACTCTGTGCGTCGCCACTGTGGATTAACCCGACCAGCATGTTTTGGAGATAGGGGAGACCAGAGCCCCATCTAGCTTGATGAAATTTGTGCCAGCATACAGACGGGTTTCAAAGTTGAAAAACATGGTGACGTGACTGATGTGCAGAAACCAATAGGCTTCCATATCACATATCAGTTATTCATATTAGATGTCAGTTGTTTACATTGGTTACGCTTGAATAAAGGCAATGATGAACCGCTGTTGAGGCTAGAAAATAGTTCAAAGTACGTAGAAAGCTTGTCACCGGAAGAGCGGCCGCCGCTTCTTTACGGAGAGGCTAATGCTAGATAGTCGGCTCGGGAGGGAAGGTTTGTGAAAATATGAGATGTCATGACAAAATTAAGTTTAGGAACCAGGGCCATGTTCAGTGTTAGGTTTAGGTATATTTTCAGACAAACCAACTCCTACGAAATCACAACAGACCGTCCCTCCCAAGCCGAATATCTACCACAAAAATTACGGAAACTCGCTTAAAGTACAGACCAACGATTGCTGGACCCATGCAGTATTCCAGTTATATGCATACGTCACATGAAATTGGTCTATTGATAGTGTGATAATTCTATACCAATTAAATAATATAAAATGTATTTCTTTCATATAGACTAACTTTTAATTACTAACCACACAGCTCACTTGATCTTGTCAGCAAAACCAATGTTGTCCAATGCCGGTTCACGGTGAGCAGATAACCTGTCGTGTCCAACCAAAAAAAAACCATGAACCATTGACCGAGTGCACTGTGACATACTCGGGACAGGCTTCTGGTGTGGTGCACGCGCGAAGTACAGTGGGGCACAGTGCGAGGAGACAAACGAGGAGCTGTCAGCGGAGATGCATTACCCGCTCTGTGCCCGACTCAGCCGAGCGTTACCTCCTGAGGATTGATGAACCCTAAAAGTCGTATACCAAGAACAACTTGCTGGAAGTCCGCCGGACTTACGAAGAGTCAGAGCGAGTAAATAATGTGTGTGGTTAGAATGGATGTGGATAAGGTTAAAGGATAGAGGCTTGTGGGCCTAAAGCATCACTCTGCTGTTTTTTATTGGCTCCACTACTATTAAATAAACAGAAAAGAATTTAGTAAAGTACCACACATTTCATGAAGGATTGTTTTATTGACAAGATTTCAACAAACAGAAGGGCAGCAGGCTACTTATGGAAATTGGTGCAGAAGTAATTGTCTTGGGAGAAGTTATATCCCGGGGCTATACTGCACATAATGCATCAGTAGTATTTCAAATTGAATGTATTCACTGTGTTGATTTCTTTAGCTGGAGATGATTCAAGTTTTATTTGGATAATTTTATCACTTTGGAAGCAAGCTGCATGAACTTGCTGCTCTTCCATCTGCAAAATGTTAAGAGATGCAAAATAACATGTGGAACACGTTCTGTATTAATTTAATTATAGAGATGAAACCAGATGTTATATTATCATATACGTAAGTACTAATCATCCTGTCATCTCACAATCATGCACTTACTGTATACACGCATTTCACGAAACTATCTATATATTTTTTTCTTTTGTTTGGTAGATGTGTAGGATATTAACTGAAAAATACGAGGGTCATTTAAGTCACCAAGTTTATCCATCCTCATTGCCCAATTCCTCAAATAAATATAAAACCACATAGAGGGGAATCTGTGGTTTCAGACCAAAGCAAAATGAAACCTCTTGGAGAAAACAAGTCATATTAAAGGTTTATCCATGATTTCTTTTTCCATTTTTCCATTTGTAGACGTCTGGGCTCCACTTACTTTGTCTTTAACACTTACAGTATGTGGCCTCACTATCCTCTGTGTACCCAACAAGGTTTTTGTGTTATGTTCTTCAACGCTGTAAAAGTTAGCTTTAAATAAACATTTTGCTCAGGACCTTCCTCTTGGCTGAATCAAAGCTTAAATCCTTCAAATCACAGTTGACCACCCTCTGGAGCGTGTGAGGGATTTGCTCTGCCATTAATGAGCTGATTCTTATTCAAAGCAGACAGATGGCCTTTTTCACCTGAAACCACCTTCTTTAAATGCAGGCATCCGGGAGGTAATGGGCAACAAGCAGTTTGCTGTAGGGCTAACACAGTCTGTGTATTTAATCATAAACAAATGGGAAAACACATGGGTCCCACAGGAATTGATAAGTACTCCTTCGGTGTGTTAGGGTTTCCTTTATTTGTTTATTTGACCTTCTATTGAACAAGGAAGATCCGACTGAGATTCAGAGTCATGGCCCCATGTTTTTAGTTGTAGGGGGAACAGAAGCAGACACAGGGGACGCTGCACGCTCAGAACCTTTTGTTTCTATTTTAAATGGGGGGGAAAAGTCCAGCAACAACAGGTAGGAACAAATTAACATATTTTTTGTTCGAGAATCTAGATTATTCAGAATTAATTATAGCATTGTCTTCTTTTTGAAATTTGTGCCAGCATATGGTAGGTTGACTTCTCACAATTATACATTTTAACCAACCATGCTCTTTTCTGTCGACGGCTTGGGGACATTTGGACAGGATGCTCCGGAGTCAGAGCTGCTCCTGGAGGCAGCACTGGTGACTGAGCGTCACAAACCAATGAATAGGTCACAGTGCGGTCGCACAGCCTCATTACGAAGGTCCCTCAGATGTCAAGCTTCGATTTCACACTGGGTACGAAAATGTCTGCCTTTAAGTCAGAGGCAAGTGTGTGATGCTGATAAAATGTTAATAAAATGTACAGTTTTGGTTAAAAAAAAAGAAAGAAAAAATATTTAGTGCGGCATAAATGAGAACACCCCCATTAAAAAGTAACATTTTAAATGATTTCTCAATCAAAATTAGTTAACTAATTAATTATATAACTTGGAGAACAAAATATTCTGTTTTATTCAAATTAGGGTTGTGCAGAAATGACTACACCCTGCAAAAAACTACTATATCTAGTACTTTGTATGGCCTCCATAATTTTTAATGACAGTATTCTAGGCATGGAATGAACAAGTTGTTGACATTTTGTAACATCCATCTTTTTCCATTCTTCAACAAAGACCTCTTTTAGAGCCTGTAAAAAATACCACCACTGGATCACAGAAGCCATCAAGATCAGGAAATGTGCACCAACTATGAACCGGGACGACGGAGCTTACACCCTTTCTCACACCTGGGACGCGGTCCTGGAGAAGGCGTCAGTCAGTAGGGGCCGCAAGCTTCCCCTGCTGAAAGGCAAATCCATGCAATCCAAGCAGCCTCCGACACTCCACCACCACGTGACATTTCTGAGGAAGGCTAGGAAGTAGCCGAAACTAGTCAAGCAGGTGATACACACCTCCTGTCTTACTAAAAGAATGTTAAAAACATCCCCCATAGATGTTCGACTGGGTTCAGATCAGGAGACGGACTTGACACTGAATTACTTTCACCTTGTTCTTCTTCAGAAATGCAACACTGTCCTTAGAGGTGTGTTTAGGATCATTGTCATGTTGGAAAACTGCACGACGACCAAGGGCACAGAGTAATTGAGCATCTTCTCTTTCAATATAGAGCAATACTTCTGCGAATTCATGATGTCATCAATGAAATACAGCTCCCCAACACCAGCAGCATTCGTGCAGCTCCACATAAGGACACTGGCACCTCCATGTTTCACTATAGGCAGTTTGTAGTGCTCACCATTGCAACGCCATACAGTTGGTGTCTCTCAAGTGTCCTCTTCACACGTGTGTGATCAAGTTTCTCTCTCTGTCACTGACATCAGCCTCACTTTATTTAGACACTAGACAGAGAAATGACCACTGTATCAGGAAAGTGCACATGTCCATGCACGTCGCTGTATCCGTTGTCATGAAGATGAGTTAGATGTTGTAACGTAGTAGCCGGCCTTTCTCTGATTGGTTAATATGCTTGTCAATCACGCTCATCTGGAACTCAGGTCACGCTCAGTCCCAGACTGCACGTCTTTGTAAAGAATAGGAAAAGCGTGTAGGA
Organism: Lesueurigobius sanzi; assembly: GCA_900303255.1. Lineage (NCBI taxonomy): Eukaryota > Metazoa > Chordata > Actinopteri > Gobiiformes > Gobiidae > Lesueurigobius > Lesueurigobius sanzi. The sequence continues at coordinate 1,752 of OMNZ01063720.1, read as the reverse complement.
ATGCTGGCCAGGCTAGTGACCTGCAGCAGCATTCATTGAAAGTTTTATAGAAATTACAGAACAGCTGGATACATATTTATTTGTACATTATTTGCAATTTGAAGAACATTTTCTATTTTTTTATTTGAACATTTTGTGTAGTTTAAGAATTTTCAAAACTCTGTTACAGTGACTTTTTTTTGTTGCCGAAATGCTGAATAAATGCATTTTATTTTCAAATCGTTGGAAGAATCATGATTTCAATCTTAAAAAAATTGGGATTCTCATTTTTCCCAAATTGAGCAGCCCTAGCCGACAGCATCATGTGGGCAGGGGTTTAAGACCCTTTTATAGTTATCCGTCTGCTGGACACCTGTGTGGTGTATAATTGGTCTCATCTGTGGTTGAATTCTTGTTAAATTAGGTATTTGTAGTTTAGCTTCACAGAATGTTAGTGCGGTGTACTCATTTCTACACAACCCTAATTTGAGTTAAACTAGAAATTTTGTTCTCAAAGTTATATAATGAAACTTGCTTTCATGTTATAACTTATCCATGTATTATATTAGCATAGTCCTGTCAACATTTTAAAAATGGGTTTTGTGTTCTTTGGAATATTGTTTCAAATTTACTTACTAAACTTTTTAATGGTGGTGTACTCATTTGTGATGTGCACGGCATTTGTTGTAAATGGCTGACATTGTATTTTACTGTCAAAAATCTTCTGCTTGATGAAAACAAATGGAAATCCTGTGAAAACTTGAGCAGGCAGTAAGGATCTCATTTTGCTTAGAAATGCATTTGGCTGGTGCTCTTGGCCTCTGACACTCGGCAGAGAAACCACACACAACATGGGTTTGGCTTCTTCACCCTTTGGGACCATTGCCATTAGCCATAATCTCTCTTTCTCTCAACAGAGATATTGTAATCCAGACTTTGTACCAGGAATCTGTTTGATGTGAATGCAATGAAAGCTAGGTCAGGAATAAGGCTAAAACCAGGGCACAAAAGCAAAAGTGAAAACTTCTTCATCTTTTTTTAATAGAAATTGAAGTTTATGACCTCACCTTGCCGCCTCCACAGAGACTTTCTATTTACAAATGTGTCGAGCTTCACTCCTCACTTTGGCAAATCTGCACAAAATGTTTAGTAACAATAAAAGCAGCTGCTGTGGCTGCCAGCTGTTTTACTCTAAAAGTACAATTCATGTAAAGAGAGGAGTGTTTTTTATATAGAATTTGCTGAGGTTTAGTCATTAATTCTGAATCTAATGCCAGTGGAAATTCTTATGTAGTATAATATAATCGGAAACTGTCACAGTTTGTCCCAAGGTTGATATGGCTACATTAGTGACAGAGAAGTGTGACTGAGAAATGAATAATGTATCAGTTTAGTATCCAGTCAGAAAAAAGCTACGTATATATTGTAGCAGTGGTTCTCAACAGGTGGGATTTGCCGCAAAAGTGGGTCGCGGAACAATTTTCAGTGGGCCGTGAGACTTTCTTAAAATCACTACTTCCTTTGTCTCTTATACAGTGGGGCAAAAAAGTATTTCGTCAGCCACCAATTGTGCAAATTCTTCCACTTGAGAGAGGGCTGTAATTTTCATCATAGATACACTTCAACTATGAGAGACAAAATGTGGGGGAAAAAATCCAGAAAATCACATTGTCTGATTTTTAAAGAATTTTTTGCAAATTATGGTGGAAAATAAGTATTTGGTCAATAACAAACATTCATCTCAATACTTTGTTATATACCCTTTTTTGGCAA
>OMNZ01063711.1:0-19156 GCA_900303255.1 Lesueurigobius sanzi | reverse complement strand
TTGTTTTTTTTTTTTTTTTTCCTTTTTTTTTTTTTTTTTTTGCTTTTTTGGTCATTTTTCTCACATTTTTTTGTCATAATTTTCCTTTTTTCATATTTTTTGTCATAATTTTGGTCCTTTTTTCCATATTTAGTTTTTTCTTGCTTTTTTGGTCATTTTTCTCACATTTTTTCATAATTTTCCTTTTTTCATATTTTTTGTCATAATCTGTTTGCTGTCGGGGAGGAGAGGAGGAGGGGGGGGGGCAGAGAGTGTAAAGTCTACCCTTTTATCCTTAAAGCCCCTCTGTACTGCTGCGCTGTGGATACAGTGTGAGCCGGGGTTTATGTGGGAGCTATAGGGTGACCAGGTTTTTCACGTTGAAAACTGGGACAAAAAGTATAATGTTTGAGGAACACGTGGCCAAAAGTCAAAGAAATGTGCTGCTTTGGACATTTCTCGTCATTTTACTCTTTTTTGTTTTTCTCGTGTTTTTCCATAATCTTCCTCATCTTTTTTCATAATTTTTGTCAAGTTTTTTCGTCCTTTTTCATTTTTTTTCTTGCTTTTTTGGTCATTTTTCTCACAATTTTTTTTCCATAATTTTCCTTTTTTCATATTTTTTGTCATAATTTTGGTCCTTTTTTCCATATTTCCTTTTTTTTTTTTCTTGCTTTTTTGGTCATTTTTCCTCACATTTTTTTTTCATAATTTTCCTTTTTTTTTTTTTTTTTTTTTTATTATTTTTTTCTTTTTTTTTTTTTTCTTTTTTTTTTTTTTTTCTTGCTTTTTTGGTCATTTTTCTCACATTTTTTTTCATAATTTTCCTTTTTTCATATTTTTTGTCATAATTTTGGTCCTTTTTCTCGTGTTTTTTTCCATAATCTTCCTCACCTTTTTTCATAATTTTTGTCACGTTTTTTCGTCCTTTTTCATTTTTTGTCTTGCTTTTTTGGTCATTTTTCTCACATTTTTTTTTCATAATTTTCCTTTTTTCATATTTTTTGTCATAATTTTGGTCCTTTTTTCCATATTTCCTTTTTTTTTTTGCTTTTTTTGTAATTTGGAAATCATTTTTCTCACGTTTTTTCATCATTTTTCTCGTGGTTTCTTATATTTCTTGTAATTTTTCTTACTTTCTCTGCATTTTCCCTCACATTTTTCATCTTGGCCAAAAGTAATGCTGCTTGGGACGGCACTGGTGAAAAGAAGATAAATTCACAGGGACATGGGACAGAGGACCCAAAACTGGGACTGTCCCGGGTAAACTGGGATGTCTGGTCAGCCTACGCCTACCGTACTTTTGCAGATTCCAGTCGGAGAAAAGCACAAACGTTTCTTTGCTTTTCCTTTGTAGAAATAGTAGCATTTCAGCTAAAACAAGTCAACGAAAGCAACAAAAGCAAGTCCACAGGCGCAGCCATGTTTGTTTTTCTTCGGCAGGGCATTTGGTGCTACGTCATACCAACATGTCCCGACTCTTACACCTGATTGGTCCCGCAAATATCTGAGTCGAGCCAATCGCAAGGGATTGGAGTCTTTCAAGATGTATTTTCCTCGAGTATGTGAAATCACAAATCTCGCGGGAATACATCTTGCAGCGCATATACTAGTGCTCACAAATCTGTCTCCAGTGCCACCCAGTCTGCAGCGGTTAATAAAAGAGATCAGACAGAGTTCCCACTCTACCTGGAAAACCATGAAAATCTGGAGGATTACTGGCCCATTTTCTAGTCGGGGAAAATACATATGACATGAGAAACGATGTCAAATGTCCTGGGAAAATATATTTTGTCCTTTAAAAATATTGCTAGTCTCTTGCTTTTCTGTTCAGATCACAAAATATTTGTGCCTGCCTGCTTCTATATTAACTTTTATTTTTTGCCTGTACATGTACAGTATTTATATACTTAGGCCTACAGGTGAAGTTCATAATTTAAACATCAATTTATATAAAAACTGATCAAATATAGGAGCTTGCCACATGATTAAAATAAATCTGCTCTTGAATGCTGAACACAGGAAAAATGATCTGATATTTCAAAATTTCCCTGGGGGAGAACACCCAGACCCCCGTTTCCCCGTTAACCACTGAAAACCCATTTTTCACTTTAAAATGTCCTGGAAAATCCTGGAAATGACCTGGAAAATAATTTCAAATAGCGAGTGGGAACCCTGTCTTAAGGAAGTGCCTGTGATGGTCGACCGCCATTGGCCCTATTGTAAAAGATGTGCATTGTATTAGACAGATCAGTCAGAAAATGTCCCATCACCGTTTTCCCAATTAACTTCACATACATTCTGTGAGCTTTCAAGTGCAAGCAACACGAAGCTCGTCTGAGTCTGGTCACTCCGTGTTCCCGCAGACTATCAGTGCTGTTTATCTTCAGGGTTGCATTTGTCAGATTGAGGTTTCTTTAACAGAGAGCTCATGTTTGGATACAGCAAAGTGGTTTTCCTGTTTTGGCGCGCTACGTGTTTTCTCTTATAGCATTGTGACTCTAAAGCCGTGCGAGGAACTTGTAAAGGCCATCTGTGGGTCCAGTCCTTCTCAATGATGGCTTGGCAGATGTGTTGTGAGGCCTAATACTTCTGGTCTGAGCCACTGTGGTGAAAGAAACGTCACAAATTTCTGCACTCTTCTCATGTGAAATAACAGGCGTGGATACCATGTTGATATAAGGCAGCAATTAGCTTCACTAATCGCCCTTTGAAACACGCTTTTGTGGTTTACAGATTTTATGGTATGCAATAGCCCCATTATTGTAGTTTTCAAGATGTTTATGCTTCGCTGATGTGTTGCAGACTTTCATTATGTGTACTGAAATATCATATTCACATACCTTTGGACTTATGATTCAATAAACAATGACTAGATAAGATAAAGTACACACCCTTCTGACCTCACCATCATATAAAGTATCTTAATTATCATATCTTACAAAGTGACCACAGGGTTTTTAGGTGAGTTTTTGTGATGGCATCTGACAACATGACATGGGGCGACAGTATATGGTATAGTGGGTCGCCTTATAACCAGAAGGTTTGCGGTTCGGGTCCCAGCTCCCGCAGGTGCACACTGTTGTTGTGTCCTTGGGGAAGACATCACCCACCTTGCCTCCAGTGTCTGTGTACATTGGTGTATGAGCGGGTGAGCAAGTTTACATCCCCTGGCAGAATGTCAAGGTATGTCAACTTATGCATTTCATAGAATCTTAATTACAGTGAAGAAAATATGTATTTGAACACCCTGCTATATCATGGAGGGGTCTGAAATTCTCATGGTAGGTGCATGTCCACTGTGTGAGAGATAATCTAAAAAGAAAAATCCAGAAATCACAATCTATGATTTTTTAACAATTTATTCATGTGATACAGCTGAAAATAAGTATTTGAACACCAACGTTAATATTTGGTAGAGTAGCCTTTGTTTGCAATTACAGAGGTCAAACGTTTCCTGTAGTTCTTCACCAGGTTTGCACCAGGGATTTTGGCCCACTCCTCCACAAAGATCTTCTCTAGATCAGTCAGTTTTCTGGGCTGTCGCTGAGAAACGCAGAGTTTCAGCTTCCTCCAAAGATTTTCAATTGGATTTAGGTCTGGAGACTGGCTAGGCCACTCCAGAACCTTGATACAGTATAACACAATACCCTTTATTTCACTCACGGTTAATGGTTGTGTGAAGCCATTTATTGTCAAAAAACCTGTTTGTTTATGCTTTTCAACTAGAAACTAGCCAAATGTCCCTGATCAAAAGTTTACATATTCTGCATCTTGAAACAAACATCAATTTTTCTTAGAGTCCAATTTGGAGAACAGTGGTTAGCGCTCGTGCTTCACAGCCAGAAGGTCCCGGGTTCGAACCCGGGCCAGGACGGGGCCTTTCTGTGTAGATTATTGTGAAGGTTCTCAGTCGTGCAGGAGTTGTCCATCGTAGGCAAACATTCTTCAGTCTTCATCTGTACTCTGTGGGACTTTCTTGGTTAAATAAAAAAATAAAAAGGTCATCTGAGTAGTTTCTGTTTCATTATGTTTTCAAAAGAGTACCACTAACCATGAGTGGAAAAATCTTGTGTTATCCTTCGTATTCTATGAAAAATGGCCAACAAATTAAGTTTTGAGCACAAATGTATCTAAATTTGAGAAGTTTTGACTCAAGATTTACTCAACTCAACTTTATTGTCCCAGAGGGAAATTTGGTTTGCATGTGGTGGTACATACAGTAATGACATACAATAATACATAAATAGGGCTACAGTGGAACACAGTTAGAATAATAAAGAGGGCTCAAACATAATTTCATTTAAAGCTTTTCAGATAAATACGTATAAGATCTAAAAGAAAACAGTCCATAAAGTGCTTCTAGTAAAGTGCAATAAAGTGCAAATTAGTCCACTCATTTCACCAAGATTATTAAGCTTGTTCTTTGGTGTTTCACACTTCTTATTTCAGGTCAACTTATTTGTCATTGGGGAAAGAAAATTAGTCTTTCCCATTTTTATTTATTATGCCAAGCGTGCCAAGTTTACCTATGATTCAGTCAGAAATGTGTTGTTGGTGGTTTACTTTTCTTTGAAAGCTAAAAGTAGTTTGAAGAAATTTGAAAAAGTAAACCAACATCCCCCAGATGCTCATGGACAGAATCATCTAGCTGGAGGATTAACCTATTGTGCATGTTTTGGGGAGATGGGGGAAACCAGAGCACAGAAAGGCCGGCACAGCCTGGGAATCAAATACGGGGCCTTCTCTTTATGAGACAAGAGCGCTACCCACGCAGCCCCTGTGCCGCACCGTTTATCATCACAGCCACAAATAATCAGACGCCACTCATAACCAGTGTTGTCACAGTTGCCTTGAAAAAATAATCTCCTATAAAACTTAGTTACTTTACTCATTACTTGATTTTCAAAGTAGCTAAATTAGATTACAAGTTACTTTATTAGTTTCATTCAGCAGCTGCCAACCACACCTCCACTGCCTCAACACACACCAGTTTTCCCAATACTCACTTTATTGGAAGTGCATTTAATCAGTAACATTAACATTAAGTGTGTGGTGAGTCGTCCTCATGTTGGAAACGTGACTTGTTGCATGTGTTGCGTCCATAAAACGTAAAAGAAAAACAAGCCCATTTCCAGTAATGAGTTAAAGAGGGGCCAAAAAGTTTACATGGAAGTCGATGGGAGCTTCCGGTCTCCGGAGTCGGCCCCTGTAGGCTAGCAGTCTTCGCGTAGAACTAGCCCTTTGTATCTCCATCATTGATGTACACTCTATGGTTACGTCACTCCCCGAGACACAAGCAAGGATAGAAAGCAAATATATCTTTCCGATTAAGGAAAATGACAAAAACAGTAACTCACAGTGACTTGGATACGTAACTTTAATCTGATTACTGGTTTGTAAATAGTAACGCGTTAGATTACTTGTTACTGAAAAAAGCGGTCATTTTAGAGTAACTAAGTAAAGCTGGACACACACTACAGGATTTTTAACCAGATTTTTAGTCTGAGGAGGCGTGGCTCAATAAAATCTTTCTCTCATGGCATGATCTGTGGTGGGACTCCTCTTGTGTGTGTATGTGTGTCCTCTTGTCTGTCCTTAATTGTGTGTGGTCTGTGCACAGATTTTTTTTGTCTCAAAAGATTTAAAATCCTGTAGTGTGTGGCCACCTTATCTTGTTACTGGCATCATTGCTTGCTCATAACACCTTGCACAATGACAGCCAGGAGCCAGTTCAACTCCCTGACTTTCTCTGTTGAGTTTGCATTAAATGTCTCAGAATTGTCTAAATGATGTAAGAAAAGCCACCAAATCCTGTGAGTAAATTGTAGATGGTGCGTATGGCCTCAGCTGGACACTGCCTCAGGTGGGTGCTGTCTGGCCGGGGCTGGGCCTGGCATGGCGCAGCCCGTCAGACACTGGTGCTCTTTGTTGTGTGAGCTGAACCTCACCGGGGCCTCACATACACAAAGAATGTTTGGTGGGATCCATTACAGCGCCACACACACGGCTTGTTTGGCTGTTTAACTGCACAAAACAGATATCTCTCATCTAAAGTGGGTCAGATAGACTCCTATAGGCTGCCTTCACATGGGCCGCTATTCAGTGTAATACGACATGACATCAAAAATAAAGTTGTGGCTTCAGTTCTTGGGCAGACTCATCACTCTGAGTGTAGTTTGTATGTCTTTCCTGTGTTGTTGTGGTTCGCCTTCCTCCCCAGACCGTGCATAGCCGTCCATGTCTTATGATCATCGGGAAATGATAGTGAATGCTTGTGCACCACTGTATACTGTACGTAGAGTCCTTCCTGTGGTCAACTGGCTACGGAGTGAGAAAATATAGCTCCTTCTAGTTCCCCAAAGACGAGATGTAAGTTATCAATAAGAAAAAGGAATTCAGGATTCACTGTAATTGTATCTCAGCATTTGTTTGTGAATGCAGCCTGTGAGGGTGGACAAACAGAAGCGTCCAGACCAAAGGAAACGGTGCAGAGACAGCCACATTATTCATGGTCAGGAGGGTCAGGCCTGTTTCTTTCCTTGTCAGACGGCATCAGTGTCCGGGCGCGGCAGAGCTGCTGACAACCAGCCCACATGAGTTTGTATACCGATACTACAGCTCTTGTGAGGCTAACCGGACCACACATGCAGGAAAAGAGTACTTCTTTCCAAAACAGAAAAGCCTCCCATCTGAATACTTCATCTAAGGTCGGAAGTGTTTACATCACTTACAGAGTTGTTGTAAGGACATACTTCCCACAACATTTGCATTTACAGTCAACTCACCTCGTTTCAACTGTCAGGAGCCCTCAGCCTCGGCTTGACCCCCTCGCACTTTTCTTCTCCTGTTTGTGTCTGTGAAGGAGCCCACTTTGTTGTGAGTGTGCGCTGAGGCATCCCCCGTGAGCAATGGCTTCCTGTGTGATCGTGACTGCTGGTTCAACTGGGAGGCACCAGGCAGCTGCGGTTGGTCTCTCGGTCTGTACATTGGTCTGGGTGAAGTGACGGTCGCCAGTGCCAAACCCAAAATCCCATCAGTTTGTAGATTAGATTGCATAGTTACATTTGGAAAAGGCCTAGAGTCAGACTGTGACTTATGGTTTGAGATGTGATCCTTGGTCTTGGTGTCGGCCGTTTGTGTTTTGTGAAGATGTCAGACACGACGTGACATTCCCAAGCAATGCTATTTTCTACCACTGGTAAACCATGATGGAAGAAGTACTCAGAAGTAAAAGTACAGATACAAGAACAACAGGGTTACTACAGTAAAAGTATCAGATTAAAATTCAACTTCAGTAAAAGTATAAAAATATCCACTTTCAAATGTAAGTAAAAAGTACAAGCATTTCAAACGATTGGAAAAGTTAAATGTGCAGGATTTCTGATTTTGGTATCAAACCAGGACTAAACCAGGTCTTAACCAGGTCTGAAACAGGTCTAGACCAGGATTAAACCAGGTCTAAACTAGGTCTAAACTAGGACTAAACCAGGTCTAAACTAGGTCTAAACTAGGAGTAAACCAGGTCTAAACTAGGTCTAAACCAGGTGTAAACTAGGTCTAAACCAGGTCTGAAACAGGATTAACCAGGTCTAAACCAGGACTAACAATGTCCTGGTTTAGACCTGGTTTAAACAGTGACCCTCAAAGTGAAGAATGGAAGATTAGAAAAGTGTTGGGAAAATTACGAATGATTCGTGAATGTTTGAGCACAACTCACTATTTCAACTTTACAAACAATGGGCCTCATTCACGAAACAAACTTGCGCACAAATTTGTTGTTAAGGCCGACTTAAGAACATTTTTGACATTCACAAAATTTGTTCTTAGCTGAAAGAGCTCTTCTGGAAGAACAAATCCTATGAACAGTCAGGAGGACTCTTGCGGACAAAAAATCTGCAGTTTTAGAATATTATCACAGTCAAAATGGACCCAAAAATTCTCAGTCTTTCGCAGCATGAGTAACATTTTTCAAAAAATTATTTCACTTCAAAATATATTTTTTGAGAGAATGGAAGTGATCAGAGGTGGTACAGAGCAGAGATAGTTAGTGTAGACTTTCACAGCTGAGGGCTGCAGCTCGTTAGTTGCTGCTCTGAGTCACACCTGTCGTAATCAGAGGAGAGGCCAGGAGTACTGCCTCATGTGCGTTCCATTTACCTCGGAAGTTGGAAGTCGTAGCTCGGAATGACGTCACATCCCAGTTGAGGACGTTCCAGTTACAAAGTCGGAGTTTGTCACCAATGAATGAGGGCTACTGTTGTTAGCATTTGTTAGCACAGCGTCTGTTTCACCTCAGCAGGATTTTCACATATATTTGAGTCATCGCACAATGTTTGTGGCTCATGTAGTGCCACAAAAATAGTCTGTAGTGCTGGTAAATTTACATTTCAAGAGCTTCTACTGACGGTTCACGCTGGCAGCGGCCATGATGGAAATTCAACTCGGGGCTTGAGAGAATCGTCTGACTTTCCCAGTGGGAAATACGACTTCGGGGGGCGTTCCAGTTAGAACTTCCCACTTGGAAGTCGGAAATCCCGACTTCCGAGGACAAATGGAATGCAGCATGATGCTCTGGTCATGCCCATATATGGAAGTTTAGAGGGCGTGTCTTTGTATTTACATAGTAAATATGATGTAAATGTCCCGATAATGAGGGGGGGTGATGTTCTTAGTGTCACGTTCATGAATTTGGGGCATCTCTCTTTAAGAAGAGATTTGTCTTAAGAACGCTTGGTGAATCAGACCTAAGTTTTTCTTAAGTTTCTCCTAAGTTGTACTTAAGAACTTTTTCTTAAGGAAATATTCATGAATGAGGCCCAATGAAAGCAAACAAAGTGAACAGGTATAGGGCCTTTTATTGGCTACTTCTACAGGTATTTGTCCAAACATGTAACAATCCTTCTACTTTGGCCCAGTAATGCTCGGAGGACTGCCGTGTGAGGCCGGCGTCTTTAAAAACTTCCAAGTGTGAGTAGCACAGTAGTTTGAACGCCACACAATGACATCATATTCTTATAGTAGACTCTTTTGCCCAGAATCGGCAGCGACCATAACTGAAAGTGACTGCACAAACACAATTGAGGGACGCTTTCAGACAACGTCCTCGTTCTGTTCTTCGCATTATTTATTTAATCTTTCCCTGAATTTATTTGTTTTTGGTTCAAATGGCCGCCTCCATAACTCGCTGAGCCAATATTACACCCAGGAGTGGTTGGCCCGTGAGTGGATTAGGACTTTTCCATTGACCGGTGGTTTTCTGAGGTTATAATCTTGCACCCTAAAGACAGTTTTCCCGTTAAGCCCAGGAAAGCTGTCAGGCCACACTTACTGGAATCTCGTGGAAATTGCAGAGAGACTGAATTGGCAACGGACACACGAAATACTCGGAGTGGCAGAAAGTGTTCACAATGCTATTCTTCTTTTTTTTTTTGACCAACGGCGCAATAAATTGACTTTTCCTTTATCTTCTCGGAGTCGGAGGAGAATAATGGGTCCCAATCGTGCGCAGAGCTGGCGCCGCACACTGTCAGACAAATAAATCATTCAGAACAGAGCGATTAAATATATTGAGGGATATATTGGTGGTTAATGGGTGGTTGAGAGCTGGCACTGCAGTGTGAAGCGCAGACTTGAGTGCTGTCATCGGGAATCCTCTCGAACCATGAGGTCTCAGGGAATAGCTGCTCGTCTGTGTGTGGGACGCTAAATTAGAGCAATATGTCAAAGAAGCAGCTCTGAGCAGTCTCATATGTAAGGAATATGGGATGTGGGGCAAGTAGTGTACGGGCTAAAGGTCTGTAATGTTGTACATTTGTTCTCATGAGTTAACTTTTATGAAGGTTTTACAATAGATAAGTGACTTGTGTCTGATAGAAGATCATTTTAAGAAAAGGAGAGCGTTGGCAGCATCTCACCAGTAGATGGAGACACAGCACTATAGATACTGAACAAAACTTTTGAGAAAAGACTGTTTTAAAGTCCTCACCGTAAAAACAGCTTGAGTGAATTTGGACACTTTTGAATATTTGTATTTGAGTGATTACTAAAATGATGCCTTGATAAACTATTACTTCTATATTGAATCAGAATCAGAATAGATTGTATTGGCCATTGTCAGTGAAAGGATTCACAAACTAGGGATTTGCTTTGGTTCAATCGTGAAACATAAAACTTGTAAGAGTGATCAGTAAACTACAACATATTATGAAACTATAAGGGCATGCATAAGAATAAAAATAGATAAAATATGATAAAATAACAAATTAAACAACAGCGTGAATGGGTGGATATACATTAAGCAGCAGATGTGCTCTATAAAAGTAATCCGACTACTGATTACTGATCACTCTTTCTAAAAATAATCTTGTTACTTCTTTGATAACTTTATTTGAAAAGTAATCTGATTATTAATTACTAGTTACTTTTTTTTTTAAATGTTAAAGATCGAACAACAGCTGCTCAGAGCTTTGGAATTAACTTTATTGAAGTGTAAATCTTGCTTTGGTTGTAACTCGACTGAAAAATGTTACTGCTCCACACAAAACTAAACCAAAAACCAACCATAAAATAAATGTACAGCAGCTGTGTTCGACTTTAGCTCAGGCCTCAATCTTAAAATGAATGTTTTCAGCCCAACTATTATACAAAAAGTAATGGACTCATTACTTGATAAAGTAATTGTAATCTAATTACCAGTTTTGCAATTATAATCCCGTTACATTACTCTGTTACTAAAGAAATAATCTAATTACAGTAGTGGATTACTAAGTAATCCATTACTCGGCAACACTGCAGATGTGAGTGTGGACCAGAGGTTACATTAACTGAAAATTCTCTGTCAATGACTGAATATTTTTAGTTTTGACAGAACATTTTGAAGGCTGTCTTTCATTTTGAAGGATTGAAAATCAAGCCATCGTCATCTTTTGAAACTTTTATACACATTTTAACACACACAAAATATATTGCTCACAAATTATATTTAGATTTGCATCCATTTATCCTGTAATCTGTGTTTTCTTACATGTATAATACTAGGTATATAATGAGAAGTTAATTAATGAAGGATAAAAATAGCTTATGACAGATTTTTTACAACCCTGTCTGTCAAAATCACTGAGAAAACTGATCCCTAGCAAAACCACTGGTGTGGACATAACCACGTAGTGCAAATACAGCAGTGCAAATGGCACTTGTCGTACTATTAAGTGATCAATAATACTGTATGCAATATTTCCAATGCGGTGGAAAAACTATGAATTATACACACGTTGTACAGTAAATAGTCTTTCTCCTCAAGTGGAAGTACATTTGACACAATACAGACCAATAAAGTTATTTAAAGTTTCATGTTTTGGGCCAGATTGCTTTCTTAGTATCCCCATACTTGGTGATGGTAAGCTGCTATTGTAGCCACAGCTGCCCAGGGGTAGACTGACGGAAACAAGGCTGCCAATCTGTGGCATCGGCCCCTCTGACCACCACCAACACTCACTCACTCTCACACTACATTCACCCAGGCTTTCCCCGGCGGCTCCCATCCAAGTACTGACCAGGCCCTGCCCTGATAGCCTCCGAGGTCTGACGGGTTCGGGCAGAGCAAAGGCAAAGATTTATATTTTTCTGTAATAACTATCTTATTTAAAGACTAAACAAGATATGCCAAATCTCCTCTGAAAAACACAAAAAATGTTTGAAAATGTTAACAAAAATAACCCATGGATTTAAACATGGCTGTGTCCATTATTCAGACTTTGTCCCCCAAAATAAAGGCATTTTTATGTATAAAATGAAAACCTTAAGTAGGTCAGGGATCTCTTACCAGTAGCTCAGGTAGTTCAACCCTTTCCAAGTAGCTCGCCAAAGCCTTTCTACATTTCTACATACGCTTGATGAGTCACATTTTAGATGCATTTTTGTTGTTCTGAGCAAAATATCTCCAAACATACAAAGAATAAAGCCGAAACTACTCTTTTCTTTTGAGTTGAATGTTCTTGGCAGTCCTAGAGGCCTAGTTACATGTGTTTCTTTGAAGTATAAGTAGCTCGTTGCCATTTTTGTTACACAAAAGTAGCCCGCAAGGTAAAATGGTGGGAGCCCCCTGTTGTAGGTAATCTACCGCAAAAGTTTCAAATTGGCATCTCTTAAAAACAAATTTAATCAGCTACAGCGCCTCGCCTAAACTGTGGCAAAAAACTGATTTGTATTGTGTATGACTAATGAGAGCTGGAAACCCGTGAAGCCCATTATTTTAGTCAGCCACACAAGTTCCATTTCGTGAGCCATTTGTGCCAGTCGATTGCCGAGCAAACGAAGAGTAGGATCCCATCAGGAAATAATAATTGGGATTAAACTCAAAACGTGGTGAAATGATTGTGTCTTTCCAGGGCAACCCCTTAAACACAGAGTTGGCCCCTCCAGCAGAGGGAGCTGTTGCACCAGTATTGTGGACAGTGAGAAGGAGGTTCCTGTGTCTGCCCATGCTGCAGCCTGAAATGAAGTGAGTGGTTCGGCCCATGTGGAGCTGAGGCCTGGCGGTCCCCCCACAAACCCGCCGCCATCTTAACTCCTGCCATGTTTCCGAGCGGGATTCAGGGCGATAACGGAGACGAGAACAAGACCCTGAGCTAGTGCAGTACTTTCTAGAATAAGTAAAGTATTGTGTAGGGACTGCAGTTGTTTGAAGGATACACTGAACCAAAATGAAACCCACCGAAGTTGAGAGGAGCCCGTAATGGTGGTCTGCTCCATCTTGCACTCTCCTGCTCCTTGCATATCTTTGCAACAGCACAGTGCATCGGATGAGAAACTGTGGTTACATTCACAGAGAGCTGTCTTGTGAGTTTGCTGCATGTGCTGAGTGTATTATAAGCAACAGTCCATCATGTTGTTTTAATATAATGTGTATTCAAAGCATAAGGTGATAATTGCTCTTTCAACTTGTCAGATCAGAGCATCAGCAGCCTGTTGCTCGAAGGACATCAGTTCTTTAGCAGACTAGTCAAGTGAAACGTGGTTTGGTGAAGATCTTGTTTAGTCCTGCTTTAGGCCTGTGTAATCCTGGTTTAGTCCTGGTTCAATCCACACAATCACTGGGAAAATACTAATTCAAATTGGTTTTACACATAAGAATGAACTATCTTTGGATCCAAAAGCTTGCAGATCCTTGCCCTAATTCTAATGAGTGGAATAAGAATAAAGACAAAAAAGATTGTTCTAAGGCAGGTAAGTCCATTAAAGACACTTGTTGTGTACACAAACTGAACAATCAGACATTGTAATATGTATTAACACAGAAATCCTTGTGACACAGCGGCCTCCACTTGCAAGTGAACATCTTAAAGGAACAGGCCACCGTTTTTCCATACTGAGATATGTTCTTACCTGAGCTTAGACGAGTTGATGCGTACCTGTCTGGTCTCTGTGCGTGCCCTGAGTCACGCAAAAAGACCAAAGATGTTGTTAGCATTAGCCTCTCGCAGCATATTCCTATGGGGCCAAACGGGGGTGAAGATGGCCACTAAGCTCTTCCACGTTTTCCCCATTTAAATACAGTTCCAAGTATAGTTACACAAAATTAAACATGTCAGTAAACAGTTAAACAGTAATATCTTCACTCTCACACTATGAGTGAAGATATTCCTACGCCTTACAATATAGCACTACTATTTATCTGTTTAGAAAATCAACCGGTTTAATTTTGTGTAACTATACTTGGATCGTGTAACTACTCACATAACCGTGTTTAAAAAGGGAAAACGTGGAAGAGTTTGGGGGCTTCTAACTGCACCCCTGTTTGGTCCCATAGGAATATGCTGGGAGAGGCTAATGCTAACAACATCTTTGATCTTTTTGCAAGACTGAGGGCACGCATAAAGACCAGACAGGTACGCATCAACTCGTCTAAGCTCAGGTAAGAACATATCTCAGTATAGACGTCCCCGCTCCCAGTCAAGCTACAAGTGAGGTCATAGGAGAGGAGGCACTCACAGCAATACACAGGTTCGGTTGTTCATGTTTTGGCCATTTTTCTGTTTTATCTGTAATTAAACAGAAAAATAAGACCGTATTTGATGCTAATTATTGGGTGAAATGTTACGCGGTGTACCTTTTAAAAGCTCTGATTGCACATTATATTCTGAGTAACACATCTCCTCCAATTCAGCCTCTCGCTGTGATAGAAAGTGTCTGGCTAAGGACACCCCCCCCCCCTCCTCCTCCTGTCCCACGCGGGGTATCACCCTTCGGTAACAGTACCCACATTAAAACCCCAAAACGGCTTGATCAAAGATAGACGGCGTGCCTACACCGAGTCTGCCGCAGCTGTGGCCGCGCACGCAACGCCGCCGCCGCCGCCGCTCCTCTAACTTCAAACACATGGAAATGTTCATTATTCTCAATTTGAGCTGAAACGAACACTCGGCCATGTCTCCTCTAATCGCCCATGGACTGACATAAAAAACCTGGCCCGTAGAGCCGCACAGCACACGTCTTACATAAACTGAATAGTAATAACAAATGTACTGAGAGATCTGATTATTCTCCGGGGAGGAAACGTCACTCATCCTAATGATTGCATTTAAAACAGGAGTTGATGTACGGCCTGTTACCACACCTGACTGCTGAGCTAACGTGAATAATACAAACACATTACTCTGGAAAGACTCATCTGTGTAGTACATTTGCCCTGTATTAGAGTAGGTAAGTACATACAGTATATCTGCCAATGGAGCACGTATCTCTGCACCTAAAACAAGCCAAAAAAAAAACCCCTGCACCGAAAATGAGTTTAAATTCCTTATTGCACATGAAAAACGACTCAAATTAGGGTCAAATATACTCAATGCTAGTCATTTTAACTCGTCAAGATGTTTATTTTTTGCAGTGTAATGACGCTGCAGAAATACCTGGGGATAAAAACACTTCTTACAGACATTTTTGTAAATTTATTTTTAACAAACTATAATTTCCTGTCGTCTGCAAGCACAGGTGAAGAGTCCACAATCTGAAAAACTGAACATAGTGCTTTGAGTCTTTGTTCAAAGGATGTGCTGCTTTCTCTGCCACTGGAGATGGTACACTGCAAAAAGTAATCTAGAAGTAAGTCAAATCGTCTTGAAATGAGCATATTTTGCCTCGATTTGAGCAAGTAAGTAGGATATGCCAATGGAACAAGTAGTAATAAGAAAACGTGTGTAAATTTAGATTCATTTTTAGAGCAATGAGATGTTTTTCTCTTATTTTAGGCGCACACATTCTTGTTCCATTGGCAGATAATTATATTCACTTCAAATCTAGGACAAATCTACTCATTTCAAGAAAATGTTACTTCTCTTTAGAGATCTTTTTGCAGTGTATCACTTTCTGCTCAACCCACACCCTGCAAAAAAGTAATCTACAAATAAATAACATTTTTCTTCAAATAAGTCAAAAAACATAGGTACTTTTTACACTTTAATTAAGAAAAAATATATTTAATTGCACTCAAAATTAGGTACAAAATCTTACTTTCAAATTCAATTGGATGTTTTTTTCTTTTCTTTTCAAGTGCAAAATACTTATTCCACTGTTTTTTTTCTTTTTTTTTTACTGGCAAGTCAAATTGAATAAAATTAAGGCCAATTTAACAAAATATGATTTTTTTGCAGTGCACTTTATCACACTGCAAAAAGTAATATATAAAAAAAAACATAATTTTGTTGAAAAAGTAAATTTCCCTTTGATTTGAGTGACTACTTTCAGGAAATCTTCCAGTGGAGGGTTTTTACACTTATCTCATCGCACTCAAAATTAGATAAGGATATCTTAATTCACTTGAAATGAGATTGCTGTTAATTACTTTTCTTAATTTAAGAACTTACCCCATTGGTAGATTTCTTGAAATGATTGACTCAAATCCAGGGCAAATTCACGTATTTCAAGAAAATTAGTTTAGTTTTTGCAGTGCGCTTTATCAGCGTCGGCTTTGCTTCCTCCAGACACTGTGGGCGACTGGAAAGATATTTGGCGTGAAAACTTACTATCAGAAAGAAAGAAAAAGTCTAAATCCTCAAATTCATGTCTCTTCAAATGGCATCAGCTAATTTGAGATTATCTGTGTTCTTTTGAAATAAGATACAACTCCCCTCTGAACACATCTTTGTTACAAACATATCAGTAAAATAAAACCATGATCCTGGCCCTACACTGCAAAAACTGATCTTTTGAGAAGTTAAATTTGCTTGAATTCAGAATATTTGACCTCATTCTGAGTCATTTTGACTTGCCAAGTAAAATTAGTTAAGTATTTTTGCACTTAAAGTAAGAAAAGGCATATCATTTCAAGTAAATTTAGATTTATTATCAAAAATCTGTGTTCCATTGGTAGATAATTGTACTGGGCCTGATGAGTCGAGCTGACTCCGAATAAGGTCAAATATTAAGGTTAAGTTTAAGATTATTCTGGCCAACTCTATGCCTAAAAAGCCTTATTTATATTTCAAAACATGAAATGACCGAAAACTTGCAATACATTTCCTTCTCATATTCATGTCGGTAATATCCAGCTACAGTTTTGTATTGATATCACTTAATCTACCATTCATCCTGCAGGGTCCCGCCTCCAGCCACATTTCTCTGTTTGTGCACAATCATTCTCAACACAATCATTCTCTGCCTGGACCAATCGGCGCCTTATTAACCGAGTCGTCCCGGAGCCTCTGAAGTGTTTGCGTTCAGCTGTTGGAGCCCTCTCCTAATCACAGGGGTCAGTGGCCAGTTCGCGGCTAACACGCGCTTGCACTGATCTCCCTCATTTGCTCCGTGTTCCATTATCGTCGCACACAGATTTTTATCATGAAGGCTCTTATACCTCAAAGTTAACACAGATGTTATTCTAAAGCGAGCGAAAGCCAGCAAAAAAAATCCAGAATAAATGACCACGGTAAAGCCATGAGCTTGATTTATCGCGTCTTTATCCCCATAACTCTTAAACTGTTTTTTTTTCTTCTTCTTCTTCTTCTTCCCCACTTGCTGATTCTTTCACTTGAGCAGACTCGGCTGTTTCGAAATCCCCGTCCCGCCCCCCTCTGCTCAGGGGCCGCCGCCATTGGTGGACGGTCGCGTGATGCTCGGCAATGCACATTTTGAAGCCAGTGCCCTGTGTTTGTGCTGAATCAGTGCAGGGAGAGGAGAGGGGGAAAGAAAGGAAGGAAGAAAGAAAGCAAGCGAGGAGCGGGTTTCGGAGCAGTTTTTACTCTTTGAACATATAAACTTTCACATGGAAACAATTAAATGACCTAATCTCCGCAGTAAGGTGCCTAACTGTTGCACTCGTTCAAGGCTTCACCAGGGAATGATGTGGGGAACTGTACAAAGCTGCAAAATGTGATCTCTTGATAAGTTACATTTGCTTGAATTCTGAATATTTGGTCTCATTTTGAGTCGTTTTGAACGGCCAAGTAAAGACCTCTGGCAATGGAAAAGGTATTTTTCTAACTTAAAATAAGACAATGCATATAGTTTCAAGCAAATTTAGATTCTCCTAATTTGAAGTGCAATTACTACCTTCAAGGAGTGGGCACAGGTCCATTAAGACCAGGACAAATAGATTTAAGAACAGTTTTTATCCAACACTGAATGCTGTCAAATGTGACCGACCATAGGCCTAATGTAACTGATGAGTGTGTCATGTGTCATTTTGAAGAATTAATTGCCTTTTAACATTTATTGACATCACTCCTCGCTTCTTTTTCTTCAAATTTATTGACATATTTTTGGAAGACACCAACTGGACTACAAAATGTTTTGTTGTACTTGTTGCAATGACAATAAAGATTATTCTCAATAAGATGTTCTTTTTTTTTATTGTTACTCTTTTTATTGTTAAGGTTTTCCATTTTCAAACAATGATGAGCTTGTTCTTCTATACAAAGTTTAACAAGGGGAAAAAAAAATCTGAATAAACCTAACCTATTTTTTTTATGGGCCCATGTCCAGAGCCTTATCACCCCCCCATTCCCCCCCCCGCCCCTCCCTCCTGGCCCATACCTGATCCCCCTACTCCCACTAGAAGCCAGATAAAATAAAAATAAAATAGAAAATCCACACACACACACAAACACACTCACATGCACATGGGGGGGGGGTTAAAGTTAAAGAAAGAAAAGGAGAAGTGAAAAGAAAAGTGTAAGATGTTCTTTCATAATTTAAGGGCAAAAATACTTGTTCCATTGGCAGATCATTTTACTTCCTCAAATCAAGGTCTACTGTACACAGCCGTCAAGGTTTTTTTTTCAGAATGATTTTTCAATATCTAATTCCTAGCCTGAGTTTTTGACTTTTGAACCCCAAAAGCTGGACACAATTTGAATGTTTTCACAGTTAATTAGTTTATTCAAAAACTAAACAAATCCCCTCTGAGCAAATCTATTGTAAATATAAAGTCAATCAAATAAATCCATACATTTAAACCTGGCTCTATCCATTTCTCAAATTTTGTTGCCGTAAAATATAGGCAATCATGTACATTTTAACACATAAAAACAAAACAAAATGAAAGAAAACTTGCAATAATACTACTAATAATGATAATACTTGCAGAAATATGAGGGAACATTTTTTTGCCTCATATTTCTGTCAATAATATACAGCGAAAGATTCAAATTAATATTTTTTTCTCTATTCACCTGCAGGATCTTACTTTGAAATGTATTTTCAGAAGTTGGTGTCTGGTACAAGGTGGGAACAAAGGTGAATGTCAGAGCAGGAAGAACTTTGGGTAAACAATACATCATAATAATTAAACAAAAGAATTCTCACGATATCATAAAACGTTTGTACTTGAGTAAATGTAATCGTGTACTAGTACTACTCACCTCTCGTGTGAATATTGTTTCAATATTAACGAGTCTAAGATTTCTTTTCGTACTCGTTCTTGTTCACTGCGCAATAAACATTAGCTGCTTCTCAGTGGCTTTGTCTGAATGAGTCTGGCTTGTGCATGAAGCTTGACCTACTTGTTTGTGTCATGATTAAAATACATGTAAAAATATAAAAACAGTATTCTCAAAGATTATGAAACATGGACCATAAGCTGACCATCTAGACCAAGTACTGTAGGCTACTTAAGTAGACTTTTTGAAGATCTGTACTTCACTTGAGTAGTACTTTTGTTGACAACTTGTTACTTTTACTC
>OMNZ01063708.1:0-13615 GCA_900303255.1 Lesueurigobius sanzi | reverse complement strand
TTGATTTAAAATAGTCTAGGCGGAATCCCATTGTAACAAATAGGTCACAATTTGGCACTTTTTGGCCAAAAAAATTCAAATTTGTAATAATATAATAATAATAATACACTTTTTTTGTGAACAAATTTTAAAAACAGATTAAAATAAACAAGGATTGTCTCTAAAAGTGGCAAGTCCCCAAAAATGGGGACCTTAGGGCTTAAGAGGTTAAAGCTGTAAACACTTGCCACATTTACTAGATTTTCCGTAATAAAGTCTTTAATAAAAGGCCTTGTTTTAACATTCCTAATCATCACAATGTTCTTACTTTTCCCTCATTAAATGTGGACCAAAATACATCGGTTCGTCACATCCAGCTGGAGGTCAGGTCGACACAGACGCTGTTGTAAAATCATCCACCGTTTCACTGTTGTATCATTATGTGTCGAAAGTCGATTCTAAAACCGCCAGACTCTGCCCTCATGTGAAAAGGAGCTGATGGAGGGCGGATCAGAGGGGATTATGGGTTAGACTGATGGTATGGTACCTCCGCAGGTCAGTGATCTGTTCTTTGTGACGTGTGTTTTTACTCAACTCTTGAGCTTTTTATCTCACAACAAGAACAGCTCCGTTGATCATCCGTACGTCGCTCTGCCAGGAACAGGGAGAGCAAAGACAGAGCTATAATGTGATGGGATTTGGAGTAATTATCATAATCGTAACATAATAATCACACGTTTTATTCCTGTAGCACTTTTCTTGGTCCTCAGAGATGCTTCACAGGAATAATATCGGTCAAGACAGGTCAAAAATGGCATATAATTACATGTAATAATAGAAATTTAAAGTTGACTAGAGCCATGGACAAACGCTCTGAGGCCATGGAAATATCCTTCATTCTGTCTGTGTTTTCTACTGACAGCTACAGTCTGTTACCTGACAGCATTTCTGCTCTCGTCCTGAGAGATCTCAAACATAAATTCACCTCTTTGTCTCTTCTGTAGATCAAAAATCCATGCAGTAGTTTCATAATCACCACAATGTTTCTGTTTACATTAGAGAAAGTTTAGTGCATGTGCTACAGTCTTGTTCTACTTTGGATGGTGTCACAGTGTAGTGGCATCACAGCGCCACACACAGGCCCGGCAGCTCCACTACAGCGTGTATTTTCTTCTTCTGTCAGTGTTTAATAGCACATTACCGCCACCCTCCCAATGCGAACAATCGCTATGGCATACAGCTTTGGAAAAGAGCAGTATGCAAGCTGCAGAGCGAAATACAAAAAACCTAAGGAAAAAAAACAAACAAAAGAAAAACCCGCTATATCCTATTGCTAAGACCTGCTGTTTTAAGAAATTCAATTACATACTTTATGATCTGATGGTTTACTCAAAATATTGCAGATATAGAATATCTCTTCAATGCTTTCCATCTTTCTTTTAACGAGATGACTTTCTTCGTCGTATGTTGTACAGGTAATAAGAACATGCTGAACTGTTTCACTGACAGGTGGAACAGTCCCCAGACTCATGCTTCCCGATCAAATGCAAAGTGTGATTAAGACCTGTATGTCCAACCAACCTTTCCGACATTACGTCACAAATCAAGCGCTGGTGAAAACACTGCCTCCGCCATTGAAATGCATTGGACTTGGAGTGGTTATCATTTGGTTTGAGAGGATCTTTGTGATGTCAAATGGTGATGAAATGTTGTTTGACTATATGACAACCTGCCTTTAGAGGCAAAAGTGTGATATAAACAGATGTCGGTGAAAACGCGTTGCATTGGTGTGTATGGGGAAATGCCCAGATGTTTGGAAAGGTACCAAGTCTTGTAAGGATCGTTTCCTCTCTCCCTGACGTCCCCGACTGACTTTAGGTTTTATGCTGCGAAAGAACCTCGCCTTCCCCTCCTGGTCCCATTTATTCTGACACAGCCTTTCGACACTATTCTCCACCATTGACTTGGCTTCTGACTTAAGAGATCTTACAGTCAATCGATACCGCACTTGCTTTTAGAGCCTGCTTGGCAAATATCTGCCAGCTCATTCCCAGGTAACCAACAGCCAACATGGGCCGACATCCAGGCACCCACACAAATTTAATATGGGGACCCCCCCATTTCGTATACTCTGCAGCAACACCAGTATCTCACAAACAAGGTCATGTCTTTCACCCACATTTTCCGATTTCAAATTTTCGACCCCTGATAACGTGCATATTACTGCCCTCAATACAGCATGTATCGTACACACTCCATGTGGATGCACACATTTACTGAATGGACCCCATGTTTACAGAGAACGTATGTGGAATGATGATGTAAATGTGTCTGAACAGTTCGTCCAAACCTTAGAAATAATATGAGTTTCTAACAATGTCTGCGTGGACAAGGCCTGAGCTGCTGCTGAAAAAGATATGAAAAAGTATTAAGTTTGAACCTCATTTTTGAACTCATGTGTTTGCTGCCTAAAACAGGCATAATGGACCAATCCTCCAGCTACAGCCTCCTATGAACTTTTAGCTCAATATGTGTCCCACAGGACCGGATGTGTCAAATGTTAAAGACAAATTTCCCAACGGGGACAATAAACCTCCTGTCGCCCTCCCACTGTCCCAAACCATATGTCGAAGAGTAGACTACAGCTTTGTATTACCTTAAATGTACAAGATGGATCATGATGTTGTCCTTAAGGCGAGACACTGCAGGTGAATAGGGGGAAAAATGAAATTGAGTGATATTAATATGGAACTTTTGCTGTATATTACTGACATGAATATGTTTTCTGTCATTTTATGTTTTCATACAAAAGTTAGGTATCTACTAAAGCTATAAAAGGCCGACATGACATATTTTGTCTATAAAAATGGACAGAATTTTATATTTGAATAATTTGCTACCTAAAACCAAAAGCAGTAGCATCTGGTTATTGATTTTTTTTTTTTTTTACAATGAATATGGAAATATTTAGAGCTTTAAAACTTTTTGTGTTTAGTGGGTAAACATATTGTTGATGGACATGAAGGTATGATTTGACCTTTGCATAGATGCATAGATACTATACACTATACATTTACACAACATGATTTATATTTTATATATTTTTTTAAAACAGTACATAAATGCTGTAATTTCCAGGCAGAAATAGCCCTAAAAGAAAAGAAGAGCAAAACCAATCATGTTTTTTGAAAGTAATGTATTACAGTAATGCATAAAAATTGCATATATTTTTGGTGACAAAAAAAAATAGAGCTAGGTGTAAATTTTTGGTTTTATTTTGTTGACAGATTTGTTCAGAGGGGATTTGGGATATTTTGTTAAGTTTTTAAGTTAGTTAGTAGTGAATAAATCTGTAAAAAAAAATCATATTCAGTTTTGTTTTTTGGGGTTCAAAACGCAATAAATCAGGCTTGGAATTGAATATTGAAAAATACCTTCATAATATTGTTAAGTGGACAGTATGGAGTGTGTAGGAGCTACTAAAGTGGAGATGTTGTGGCCACAATGTGAGAAAAATACATTTTGAGAAAATGGTCACCTTTGAACCAGTGCAATAATTACACTCCTTATTGTACAGATTAGAGCAGGGATCTCCACCCAGCAGCTCGAGAGCCACCGGTAGCTCACCAGCCCTTTCCAAGTAGCTCACCAAATGCTTCCTACATTTTTATGCTTGATGAGTCAAATCTTAGATGCATTTTTTAGTTCTGAACAAAACATCTACAAACATTTAGGTGAATATAGCAAGTATAAAGCGAAACTACAGTCATTGTATTTTACTGTGTTGAATTATCATCTTGGGTGTCCTATTTAGGTTATACGTGTTTCTTTGAAGCATACAGGTAGCTCACTGCCATTTTTGTTACGCAAAAGTAGCTCACAGGGTAGAAAAAGTTGGAGACCCCTGGATTAGATCATACATTTGTTTCCAGGTGAAAGTTGTTATGTTGTAAACCAGCCCAAAACCTCAAAATTGAAGAAAAAAAAAAGTTTTGCCTGCCCCTTAATACTCGTAAAGGTCACCAGATGCTTCGCGAACTCTCAAACCCCTCCTTTGCCCTCTTTCCTCGTCAACGTCAGAGTATATGCTTGTTGTTGCGATGAAGAGAACGAGATTTGGACGTTTCAAATCTGTTCCTAATGAAGGCGGCCATCGATCAGGGCCGCGCTCCGCTGAGGACTCACTAAACCTGTCCCGCACATGAATTACGAGCGCGTTAAGGACGTACCGCCAGCTACAGCGGAATCTCGGTAACACTTCGGAAATGCTTTACGTCAAGACCAGCGCGATATTGAACTCCTGACAATCGCCATCTTTCAGACAAGAGCCCTCTTTGAGCTGAGGCAAGGCGCCCGCTGTAAATCGTCCCGTACAAGGACACGGTGAAGTATGCAGGGATGGGAGGGATACGGCAGGACAGGCCTCGACAACGTTCAAACCCAGGTGCTTGTGCAATGATTCCTCTGCTGACTGCTCTCTCAAACCATCGTGGCCGTGTTCTCTAAAGAGTGACTTGTCTCTCTAGTGGTAAAAAGTATAAAGTACAGATTTTGGGTGCTTTACTTGAAGCTCATCCCCAACACATTTCTTACATCCCAATGCTTCACAGAGATGAGATTCGAATCATGTTTCTCAACTTTCAGGGCCACTTTTCATGGTCACTGTCACAAAAATGCTAACAAAAAAACAGCCTGCAAGTTCAATTTCCACAAAACCACTGGCTATTCCATACACTGAAGGAGGACAAACACAACTAGTCAAACTAGTTCACTACTAGTCAAAACAAATCTGGTACAGGGCCTTTCATTAAATTTTATAATTGAAGGGTTAATTTGCAAAAGCAGATATCTCCGTTTTGAATTCTTTGCCAAATTGTTCTAGATTTTTATCACCTTCCTCTACAGGTGACACAAGTAAAACTAAAGTTGAATCAATTTGATCAAGAACAAGGAACTTAGTATGTCTGATCCACTAATATAGGTCTGGTCATTAACAAAACGGAAAATCACAAGCAAATGATTGATTTTTGCAAAAGGCACTTATCTGTTTTTGCAAATGAACTCTTCAATTTTACTTATCGGTGTCTGTACTTTCTCCTGGAGACACTAGAGTGAGTAGGGATGTCAAGATGAACCGGTTTTGGTATGGTATGCTTTTATTTGTACAGGGACAGTGCACAACAACACATTGACCAAGACAAAGTCAGGAAAGATGCTTGGTGCCAGGTTATAGCACAAAATGCTAATTTCCACCTGTAGTCCCTGGGCAGATTGATGTTTTACAATTACCGTGATTATAAAAGCTCAAGGTAGGCTAATTTTGGGACTCAAGGGAAATCGTTGTTTCTCATGAGCCGCAGCGTATTATGGCATCCAGTGTTAAAACCACCAAAAGTACATGAAGTCATGTTAAATAATTCAATGTGCAGAGAGCAAATCCATTGTATCCATCTAAGGTAAGATAAGATATATGATAAGATAGTTCTTTATTGATCTCACAATGGAGAAATTCACTTGTTACAACAGCTCTTAAGACAGAATCACACACGGGGGTGCACAAAAGTCAGGAAAAAACGTGCCATCAAGAGTCTCTTGGCATCTACCAATAAAAAAACTATATAGACATCTCTTATGTACACTGCACAAAAAACAAAATAAGATAGACTCTAGTCAAATACAGGATGAGCTATAAGTGGTGTATAAATATGTATATAACTATGGATCCAAGTATGAGTATATAATAAATAACTGTTTATTGATGGTTGATTGATAAAATGGGGTGAAAACGCATGTTGTTCTTTACATGATAATGGCAGAACGTCCTAAAGGAACCATGTGCAGTGCTTGAACAAGAATAAGAGGTAGGCGAGTGCATCGCGGGTCTACTGGAGAGAGGGAGTGTAATCCACAGGTGCTCTACTCGGATGAGGCCATGGCACTCAGAAGAATGAAAAAAAGACTAAAGGACTTGTATAGATATTTTTTTCTACACAGTAGTGCCTTGGATTCTTTTTTTTTTCATTCATCTGAGAACCATGTGCAGTGCTTGCATCACTGTAAACACCAAAGCATGCGCTATTTAAAAAAAATATTGTTTTAAACAAGCTAAATGTGTGTAAAATACAGTATATACATATAATGCCTTGTTTCTTTTTTATGAAAGTTTGGACAGTACTTTTTGCAAGATTTTGAGAAATCACCTGTATTTTCGTCCTTAATTCCGCTAATCGTGAATAATCATGAAATCGCAATGTTTTTCCCCTCAATAATCGTGAAATAAAAAAATTTGAATTGTGTAGCAGAAGTATCTTAAATACACCCCCCTGTGCTTTACAGCTTTGCAGAGTGTTACACATGTGTCAGAATAGTATTCATTGCCATTGTCAATGAAGGTTTCACAGACTAGGAATTTTCTTGTGTGGTTGTAGATGTGCAGATGTGGTTTATACCGTATACATTATAACACAAGGGAGTAACATCTTATCCTGTGCAGTATTGAGTGATATTCAGGGCCTTTTCATTTTAACAAAGTACATTCTAATTCTGATCAGTCCACTAAATCTGATCAGTCCACTAAAAGCTCATTTTGATTACCATTGTTCAAACCACTCACTTTTTGCCCCGTCACACCACTGACAGTCCTTTGACAGGGGCTTTGAGATGTAAATGAGCCCTATTGTCTCTCTCAGCAGCAGACAGAGGTGAGAACTACACAATATTTAGAGGCCGTTTTCTACCCTTTGAGCTTTTTTGAGTGGCTACCTTCAAATGGCCACAACTTATATATTATCAGATTTCCATGTGTTACACATCGTTGGAAAGCTTAGAGACTACACTTTCAGAATCCGCAAATAACTCAAAATGCCCCAGAACCTTGTGCCCCTGGTTTCCATGATCAGTCACAATTGCTTACTCAATGGCCTCTTTGTAGACTCATATGGTGAATCTAAAGCTGCAGTAAAGTAGCCTGGTAAACCACACCCACTTGTTTCTGTTCGAAAGAAGATGGATGTGCCGATGAGCCGTAGACGAGCAGAAAGCCTGTTGGAAATTTACTTGGCCAATCAGAGCATCTCGTCTCCAGACTAATCTCCAGTTTAGAATAAACAGAGGAGACTAGTCTGGATGCCAGGCTGGCAGTAAAGATGCTGTGATCCTAAACATAACACTAATAAAGTCTGAGAACACCAGCGCCACATTCAGTCTTCGGCCCATGCTCAGAACTGGTAATCAGACACAGATAATGCTTATCCCACGACACCACAGCAGCTACAAAACTAATCACATCAATAAATGAAGATATGTCTTATTATCTTTAGCATCAGGGAGATTTAGAAAATGACTTGTATCTTTCAGTGTCTTTCTATCATTGAAAAACTTTGCAATTTTGTTTGTTTTTTAGAATTTCTTGCTCAATATCAGTAACACCTGGGGCTTGAGATGCCAGATTCTTCAGTGGGGGTCCAAAGCATATTTTTACATTCTGTGTTGAAAACTGGAGCGATCCAAAGCCAAGAGACACTATCTGAATTTGAGATTTCCTGTGCGCCGAAGTTAAACAGAGGTGCAGAGATGTATAAAATATGACCAAAACACTCTTTATCTCCACCGCATTTCAATCACAAAGTCAATGTTTCTGTTTAAATATGGAACAGGTCAATAAACAGAAGCTGATTCACTGAAGTATTTCCAGGTTTAGAAGAAAATCCAAAGTGTGCAGTGTTGTGATTCCTATTGTGTTACTACGGGATGCTTTTGTTTACGTTTCAGCTGAAAGAGGCGGAATAACTTTGTGACCCAGATGCAAAAAATAGCTTTTCTGTAACATTCTCATTTCTACTATATTTCTTACTTAATTAAAGGTCCTATACCGGATTTTTTGAATGTTACGTTGTTAGCTCTGGTCCAAGCTCATATTGCATTTATACATCCCAGTTTTTCAGATGGATGAGTTTGGAAGCACATTTCACAACTTTCAGAGAGCAAAACTGTCACAACAACCTGCTAGTTTCCCCCTTGAAATTTCAACTTTCTCAATATACTGAAAAAGTTTTAAACTACTTTTATTCACCCACTAGAAAAACAATCTGGTATACTCCTTGGTCCTTCAATGAAATGCTGTATTCTTATGCACTGGGCTATCATCATTAAAATGTCATGTCAATAATTCTCTAAAGAGCTCAACTTAGATCTTCACATAAAGATTCTGGTTTAAAAACATTATCTAATCTATCTGTGAAAGTTCTCAGTTGTACAGGAGTTGTCCATCGTAGGCAAACGTTCTTCAGTCTTCATCTGTACTCTGTAGTTGAAGTGTAGGATGGTTTGCTCTTCAAACTTGGACGCCAGTGGAACTTATAAAGACCAGTAGGAGGCGTTTATCTGTAAGTCCCACCTCTCTTTGTTCTAAAGCAGACCTGGGCAAACCCCGGCCCGCGGGCCAGATGCGGCCCGCCAGAGGATTTCATCCGACCCGCGGCTTGGTGAGCCAAAATTTCTGA
This sequence comes from Lesueurigobius sanzi, assembly GCA_900303255.1. Classification (NCBI taxonomy): domain Eukaryota; kingdom Metazoa; phylum Chordata; class Actinopteri; order Gobiiformes; family Gobiidae; genus Lesueurigobius; species Lesueurigobius sanzi. The sequence goes on along the minus strand of OMNZ01063708.1, from coordinate 5,135 downwards.
ACATGTCAAAAAAAAAGTAAGTTTCTAGCCCATTCCTATCAAGAGTTATGCAATTTTAAAGAAATAATTACAATGCTCAATCCAGCCACTAGGGGGCAGCCAACATTTTATTTTTTTATTTTTTAAGGAAGCAATTCCACACCTGTCCAGTAGAGGGCACTGACACTGTCTTATTGCTCTGCCTGATCCTGTGAAATTTCTGAAGCTAAGCAGGGCAGGGCCTGGTCAGTAGTTGGATGGGAGACCGATACATTTAAATTAATACCAGCTTTAAAATTGTGAGTGTTGTTTAAGAGTAAAGTAATAATAATGAGCCTGTGTCTAATTTTGTTTATTTGTGTCATTGTGTAATAGACTGATTCAAATGGAATATGTTCATCTAAAATACACCAGATTGCACTAAATTACATCTGTGTAATTCTAAATTTCCTGGGGGAGGACCCCCAGACCCCCCACATAAATATATTTTCATCCTACTATTTTCAAACTGCTGCCTACAGTCCTGGTGGCACAGGCCAATGAGGTGAATCAAAACAGTGCTCATTATTGTAGTTCATTTATAAATAAATAAGTTTGGTCAATAGTATTTGTCATCATTTGCCCACCCCTGTTCTAAAGGCTAGAGATCCAGTTACTAAGTGACATTTGATACAATTCAGTGTTTTTTTTACACAATTTTGACGTAAAAAATACTGTTAACGCTACACATGTTTGATTCTTGATGGACTTCTCTTTTTCTTTTTTATATTCTCATTTGATATTCTCAGTGTGCAAAACATAGCTTCAGCCTATGCCTTTTCGGGTTGTTTGACATTGTTCATTTGCTTTTACAGAATGAAATAAACTATGTATTAAACTAAGTTACTCTTCTTCTTCAGCATTTTACATCTCAATGCTGTATAATTCTTTGACGTTTTTGTCCAGAAATATATACATCCCGATACATGTTCCATGTTCTTGTAAATCTACCAAAACGAAAGACAACATTCTAAAGCCCTGTACAACGCTGCTTAATAGATCCCATTTGTCTGGTCCTGTCAGTGTGACCCGCGCACACGATCTATATTTACATTGCTACATTTGTGCTGGATCAGTGAAAGTTGGCTGCCGTTTCCGTGTTGTATGTTGGTATCACGCGAGGGGAAAAGTGCGGTCTTCCTATAGAGGTCACGGCCATGTTTAAAAGAGTTAGATTTGATCATAAATGAATGCAGATACAGAAACAGAGACGTGCGGCGAGAGATATGAGCCCGTGTTTGTGCTAATGTTTCATCTCAGTCGGAGCACAGACAAGAATGTGTGTCATGATCTAACCGGGCAAGAGACAGATTGATATTACAGCGTGAATAACATTAGCACAGTAATCAATCTGGAATGACTCTCGCCTTGGACAGACTGTTACGTGGCTAGGGTGACCAGTTTTTTCCGCCAAAAAAAAAAAAAGGGGAACAATTTGGGATTTCTTTTCAGGGAGCCAGATCTTGACTGTGTTTCCTGCTCTAAATTGAGATTTTGCATGACCCAAAGACATTCATTTTCAAGCAAAGTGTTTGTGGATCACATTGGCCAAAAACTTGTGGGACACAAATCCTGTGTAAAACTTAAGGTGCAAAATCTTTTGAGACTAAAGATCTGTGCATAGACCACACACACGTAAGGACAGACTTGAGGACGCACATACACACACGGAGTCCCATCACAGATCATGCCATGAGAGAAAGGTTTTATTGAGCCTCCTCAGACTAAAAAACTGTCTAAAAATCCTCTAGTGTGTGTCCAGGTTTAGACAAATGAATGGTTTTGGAGGAATGCATGGGGACATGGGACAGAGGGCTCAAAACTGGGACTGTTCCAGGTAAACTCCCCGAGACATGGATACAGAAGTGTGGCGTAGCGAGGAACGAACTTTGTGTTATTTCTAGCAGAGCATATTTAGCACACACAAATAAAGTCAAGTCAAAATCATCCTCATGAATGCCCTCATTAATAAACAGTAGATTACCCACTAGAAATAAAAGAACAGCACTTGAAGGTAGCTGTTAGCATGTAGCATGAAGCTAACATTTGCATTATCGTTACCAAATCGCATCTTGTTTTTTTTTGGCTTAGATCAAGTGTAGTATCTGTTCTTATCACTTTGATATCTGATACTGTATGTCTACCTGAGGACCATAAATTGAATTTTGTTGTGACAAAAATTAAGTTTAGGAACAGGGAACGATCTGCTGTAATTTTGGATAGCTCTATGAGATGGTTTGTCTGAAAATATACCTAAACCTAGCCCTAACCCTAACCTTAAAGATTCCCCTGTTCCTAAACTCAATTTTTGACCCGAGTGGACTATCTAGCACAACTGACCCCTGATTGGCTGGCTGTAACATTGGTCCTGGGCAAACAACATGACATTGGCCCTGGACTCTTAATTACTTGGTGATATCAGGAGCATCATATATACAGTACATATAGGGATGTAACAATGGCCTGTGCGAACACAGCGCGCACAGGCCACTGTACTACTACATGTTCTCTCTAAACAGCTCACTACAGGTTTGGGCCAGTGCTGCGCTCTGGTTTGTATAGGCCAAATAAAATGGTGAGTGCTAGATGGTCAGCTCACTAAATAAAATCTAGGCATTTGGCCCCAGACATAGAGTGTACATTAATGATGGATAAACACATGCTTTTTCCACTAGAGCGCCCCTAGAGGCTTTTATCCCAGGACAAAAATGCATAATATTAAAATAAAAGAAACATATTTTGGTTATAAAATGAGTGATATTCATTTGAAAAAAAAAAAGATAAGAAAAATTCCAAAAAAAATCTAAATCGGAAACTTAAAAATATATAATAATATATGGTATATATGGTTAGCAATCCCTCTTATATATAAAATGTGCTTGTGCACATTATGGTTATGTTAGTATGTATCGTAACCTAAATGTGTTCGGGCTAGTACTCATTCTTGTGTTCGGGCTAGTATTCATTTCAAGATTAGCTTAGACCCGTTCCAATAAACATATTTTCGAAAGATTACTGCATGTTAACAACTTGATATAGGATGTAAATAGTTCAGTGGAGGAGGCGTTTGTGTTTAGAAAGATTGGAAATTTTGCTTTGAAACCGCATCATCCAATAAGCCAATATCGGCCTTTGCACCACTTTTTTTTTTTACAATTTGCACCACTTTGTTCCTCTTCATGTCTTTGTATCTTTATTTGGTATAAAAAAACATTCTTAATTCAGCATTTGTTAAAGTAGTGGCCGTTCCTAAAGATGTCGTCAGTAATGTGATCTACTCATCTCCAATCATGTTTCAAAATGTAAAAACAAAGTGTTACAGTTGCAAAACATGTTTTTGTTTTCACAAAAGTAATTGGCTGTAAGTGTGAAGCAGCAAACCAGAGTTGCCAGCATCATCATGTTGTTAACAAGTATCATTAAAACAGCTTTTTATCGGCCCATGATTGACCCGTCACACCAGTTGATGGGCCAATTCATTCAAACAAATCAGCACGAGCTGTGATTGTGTGGTTGCAAAGATGTATTGGGTTAAAGGACTTTGTTGTTGCTAATGTTTCACTGTAATTGTTGCAGGGAACAGAAGAACGTCAAACTTCAGTACAAAAATGTGCTCTGTAGCAAACTCTTCTATTATTCTTATCCATCATATTGTGGTTGGAGCTTGTTCCGTGCTACAATAAGTTCTGCATGGCAGAAATGTGTCTTTGGCTTGCTCATACATCCCAGCCACACAAATACACCCTTTATCATTCTCAAATTCAACAATCAGTCTCTGTAGCCAAGTGCTTGAAAAAGTTAATACTGTCTTCTTAGTTTTAACAGTTTTAGGGTTATTTTAGTAAGACAGGGAGGTTTGTTTACCTGCTTGACTAGAACCACTTCCTGTGGTCTTCGTCAGAAACGTCACGTGATGGTGAAGTGACGTGTCCAAGGCTGCTTATATGGATCTTCCAGTCAGCAGGAGAAGCTTGCGAGAAGGTTCGATTTCCGGGCTGGAAGTTTGCATGTCCGTAGGTTTTCTCCGGGTGCTCCGTTTCCCCTACCACTAAAAACATGTACAATATGAATGAGAGTGTGGGACAACGGATGGAAATTAGCCCATACATGAGTTCCATGTGTGTTAATTATACATACATTGTCCCAACGAAACCAAATATTTAGTATACACTTCTGCCACTTGCCAACTTGTGACATTTATTTTTATTAGTTTGAGGTCAAAGTGCGGAGGAAGTGATTCTAATTCATTCTTGAGTATAAATTACACATGGCATCACATTATAGCGACTGTATTCATCAGTGACAGTGTTGTGGCTAGAGTTTAAAAATATCTCTGGCTTGTATGTCACCAGTCTTACATCTGATGACATGAATGAAGAGTCTAGGCGCTAAGAGCCCTGCAGCCCCTCCAGACTCATTAGCAAATGAAGAAAGCCATGCTCATTTGTTTGATTGCTATTATTGTGTCTGAATCATCTCACAGCAGTACTCCTTGACAAAAATGCACTCATAGTTTGACATGAAATACAGACAAATACACCTTTCCGTGCGGCTCGCAGTCTAGTGGCGTTGTGGATTTGATTTCCTGGCTTTGCCGAATGTCTCTTCCGGCTCTTCTTCACCCAATTTCACTCTTAACTGCCCAGTCAAATGAAGCATACAGGCCAAGACATCCTTTATGTGGCAGTAGGCCTCGCAACCGCCGGCAGCCTATCGGTGGCCACCTGACCCTTTAAAGCAGGGCGGTTCACCTGGTCGGCCCCTTTGATCGCTTCTGACGTCACCCGCCGTTTGGGAGCTGAGCACGGAGCACGAAGAGTGGAGCTTTGTCCCAATATCGCCAGAAAAGTCTCCTAAAATCACCTTTTTAGAGGCTTAATAGCCAGTGCGCTTCTGTGAATGCCAACTGCGTGTGTTGCGCTCTGCCTGCGCGCAAAGCTCCACTCCTACTGCAGTTTGAAACCTCGTGGCTCGTGCTTCATGCCCTGCGTAATAAAACGCTCTGGTAAGCCGTTTTTGCCTTTTCATCAAGATTGCTTTGCCAACATCTCCTAACTTTCTGCTGTCTGTAGCACGTGGCGTCAAGCGGCTTTTACCCACGAGCAACCCTCTCGTGC